>CALNXK010000049.1:912500-962500 GCA_942486035.1 Porites lobata | reverse complement strand
TAAGCCTTACTTGCTATCGCCACATATCATGGTGTCACAAGTACAATGATACTTTAACCATATATTAGATGCCCCGTTACGATTGCGAGAAGTTGCTGTAATTGTACCTGTAGTATTGATGATGTTCTAACACACTATTTTCATCGTGGTTATCCTCATGACGCTATCGTTGGTCTGTTAAAATGTGTGTACGGACACTTTAAAAAGAGGCGTCTTAAATCTCTAGGGTTGAGGAGGCAAGGAAATGGTAAGCTAATATATGATTCTAAACTGCGAGAAGCCATCCGTGAAGAGATGAATACCCCTGGACGTAGTATATTTGGCACGCTTTTAATACTGGTGTTGTAGGAGAAAGGAAGTCACGACGGTTAACCTTTACATCTAAAGGAGCCAACGCCTCGTGGAAAATGGATGGTAAGTATCTCTTTTCGTTGTAGTAGAGAATGATTAGAGAGCCATTCTACAGTTTTGTGCTGAGTGACCTATTGTAGCTGATGAATAGTAACAAGTTTAATACATAGTTTTTATCTTAAAATTCCTGAGAAGCAAGAGAGGTTAGAGGCGAAACAAGGTCACCTCCCGCCAGTTCCTGGTGGACACTCCCTACAATGGCCTAAGCGGTGGAGGCTCCGCCTGAAGGGTGCACCTTTTTCAGGCTTTGGGTAAAAGGGTAGGGATTCCATGAGTTGAAGTGCACTAAAGTGTAGGGAAATCTTTCATTTTGGTATTCAAAGTTAAAAAGATTCGACCAGTCTAATGACCAGACTCATCTTTAACGACCTCCTTTCGTCTACACCAGCAGGTTTGATTTCCGATATGATAGTTGCTGCTACCAGGTCGCGAGGTACGTGCATGTGATGTCTCAGTCCGAGGCGTGCCAAATACTTTGATAGCCTGATAAGCTTCCAGGGCCGTTGATTTCTTTACGAATGGCTTCTCGTAGTTTAAACTCATCTATTAGTTACCATTACCTTTCCTCCTCAACCCTAGAGATTTAAGACGCCTCTTTTAGAAGTGTCCGTACACATATTTGCAGACCTTATCTTTTCTTTAACAGACCAACGATTGAAGGATAACCATGATGAAAATAGTGTGTTATCACATCATCAATGCTACATCATCAATACTACAGCTACAACTACAGCAACTTCTCGCAATCGTAACTAGGCATCTAATATATGGTTAAAGTATCATTTTACTTGTGACAACAAACGTGCCGATGGCAAGTATGTCTCGGGACATTATAGGTAAGGCTCACATGGTTTATTGTGTGTTTTCGTTTTTGTTTGCATGGTTTCTATTTCATTTGCGTGTTTTTTTGTTTATTTGTATGGTTTCTTTTTTATTTGCGTGTTCATCAATGCTACATCATCAATACTACAGCTACAACTACAGCAACTTCTCGCAATCGTAACTAGGCATCTAATATATGGTTAAAGTATCATTTTACTTGTGACAACAAACGTGCCGATGGCAAGTATGTCTCGGGACATTATAGGTAAGGCTCACATGGTTTATTGTGTGTTTTCGTTTTTGTTTGCATGGTTTCTATTTCATTTGCGTGTTTTTTTGTTTATTTGTATGGTTTCTTTTTTATTTGCGTGTTTTCTTCTTTGTTTGCATGGTTTCTTTTACGTTTGCGTGATTTCTCTTTATTTTGTCTGGTTTCTTTTTCGTTTGCAGCGTGTCTCCATTGTGGGCCATCGTAGTTTAGCTTGAGATTTTTTTAGGTCCTATTGATTTACCGATTAAGGATGCCCGGCTGAAAATGAAAGTTTATCTTTTACCGTTTACAGAATAACAATTAAATGATTCATTTTATAACAAAGCTCGCGTCCTAGCCCTATCTAATTCCTATGGAGCCACCATGGATTAAAAACTCTATATTTTCACGGCCGTGCGTATATGAGAAGACTTGTTACGTTTTGTTCATTAAACTCGGGTTTTCCGTCGCTTGCTTTGGACAATTAGTCTCCTGAAAGTAAAAGATAAACTGATTGATTACCAACAAAGAAGCAAATTTTCATTGACAAGTTGAGACTGACATTCAAGCAGCGCCCAGTTGTTCGAAGGCCGATTAGCGCTAACCCAGGGTTAAATTTTAATCCGGGATCCTTTTTGTTTTGTTTAAAAGTATTTTCTCGGATAATTTTCCCTATTCTTTTCGGAGCATCCAATCACCTTATTGCAGACAACAAGAATTAAACTGAATTTGCTTTTTAAGCTTCTATATCTGAATTTCAAATTAATACTAACGATGCGTTATCTTAACCCTGCTTTGAACAACCCGGCCCTGGACACGGTCCTAACTCCTGGTCTGGACGATTTCGACGTGTTCGTAACCAACCAATAAAAGCCTTTCTTGGGAAGTTTGAAGAGACTCCAGAGAAGCTTTAAATGCACTCGGCTAGTGACGCCTCTAGCAAGCCTTACGTTACTCTCCCGCTCTCCAATCTTCCCGCGTGCTTTCATAAATCGATATACGCGCGCTAAACATGAACCAATTCTCACTTATACTGGTAGTTTGTGTGACTCTGTCTTCTAGTTCTTTCAAGTGGGGCGAATTGCGACAACTGAGTCTTAATAATCCTGTTTGTTTGCGTATGGGAGCTCTGCTTTTAGGTTTACCCAAATCTATATTAACTCACCTGGAGTAACGACTATATCAGTATCTACTCGGAAGTACCAAAGCCCACGTAATCCAGTATTGCTTGTTTCATGAACTCTTAGAACATCGGGCGAATTAGAACCTTTTATAAAGAAGGTTGAGCCATCATCCTTGATGAGTCCTACACGAGCATTGTCACCACCTCCATGCCTGTCTCCAGTAGTCCACTGCATCATGTCATTGGCATATACGTAGATTGCAAAGGTTCTTTTACCGTCAGTAGCCAGCGCTAACGCAAATGTATTGGTCTGAAATGAAATGAAACACGCAATGGAAATTGTAATTTTAATTTAACATGGCGTTTTACACATAACAGAATTCTTTTTAATTAACAGTTATATATTGTGATCAAAAGAGATTTTTTAAAGTAAACACATGCCAAAATTAAGAAAATATTTCTTGCTCGACGTTTCGGTGACATCATGGCACTATTATCAACAGTAAATAAAGTGTAAAAAAGCGAATAAATAAGTAGGCTAGAGCTGAAATTCACAAAATTTAAAGAGATTTGAGTCAAATTGCACGTTCAGTTCTTGTTTGAGTTTGCGTATGAATAGCTTCTCTTTAATGAGGGAATCCAATTTGCTGGTAAATTTCGCAGTCACGTGAAACTGTTCTATGAGACACCGTGGTATCCGACCTTTGTGTTCGAGCTGGCAGTGTTTCCCTTGTGTCCCTCCACGCGCTCGTGCAGGTGCCTTAGCATATAACCCACATATCCTACACCACACAGGTTATATTTGAATTCATACACTACGCATTGCTGGTTGACAAGAGAGGGTTTAGCTTCTTGCACCTCCGACTTACAAACACAGGTAGGATGGCGGTTCTAACCTTTAAACTTAGATTACCAAGTTGCTGTTTCACGACGTTCGCATGAACTCTGATCTTTAAAAGGTATGATGACTCTAATAATGTTCGTTTTCTCTTGCAATGTGACGGTGGATAGGGCTGATATTTAGATACCTAAGTGTTGATGAACTTTTTATCGAAGTGTTAACCAAGTGCTGTGGGTATTTGAGCTTTCAGAACACTTTTCTCAGCCGGTCGCACTCTTCGTGGAAATGTGACCAATCAGAAGAAAATCAGTTTGTCTGGTAAAGCATGGTGTTAATTAGGCTTTCTTTGTACCGATTATATATCTAGGTGGCTCCGCTAGTGAAGCGGGAGGCCTGTGTTGGTGGGCTTGATAAGAACTGATTGGCCAGAATAATCTTTTTTATGACCAGTCAGACGGAAGGAAATCACACGCTTCTGGAACTGGTTCTGTAAGAGTAAATGCCCAGGGTATCTACCGATTTAGCAATAAACTATCGTCGAAAATTTCATCTTCCCGACTAGCTGCCCCACTGGGTCTCAGGATTGAGTATAGTTATATGTGTGTGTAGCAGATAGTATAGGGCGCATGGCCAGACGTTCTTTGTGAATCTTTGCTAGCGGATGACCATGAATTGCCTACCAACGCTGCTGAATTAAATAACTTTCATGAGGTCAGTCAAGAAGACGTCAAGGAATTTGCTTATAAGCCTTTAAGCAAGTCCTGTTGTCTTGATCCTCTGCCGGCATCAGTACTTAAGGATTGCTTCCCTGTACTCCTACCTACTATTACCAGGATGGTTAATTTGTCATTGACAACTGGTTTTGTGCCTGATGCCCTAAAGATTGCGCTTCGCTTTCACCTACATTAACGAAACCAACTGCTGACTTCAAGCAGTTCACAAACTTTCGACCAATCTCAAATTTAAAGTTTATTTATAAGCTGGTTGAAAAGTCTGTTGCAGTTCAACTGATGAAACATGTTATGACCAACCACCTTGACGAGACGTTTCAGTCAGCATACAAAGAATTTCACTCAACTGAAACAGCGCTACTTAGAGTACAAAATGACATCTTGTGTTCTTTGGATCAAACCAAGTCGGTCATATTACTTTTATTAGAGCTTTCTGCAGCATTTGACACGGTGGATCATGTAATACTATTATCTCGACTCTCGAACCGTTTTGGGTGTAAAGGGAACTGCATTGGCCTGGTTTAAGTCCGCCAACAGTTTGTTAAGGTAGAAGAGGGCATATCATCAAAGCGACCGTTTTTGCGTGGGGAGCCTCAGGGGTCTGTACTGGGCCCACTGCTTTACCTTGTCTATACTGCGCCGATTGCTGATATCATCAAAAAGCATGACTTACTATACCATCTGTACGCTGATGACACGCAACTATCTATTTCCTTCAATACTGACTGTTGTGCTGATCTTGATGAGGCAAAGTTGCGTGTTGAGCGCTGTGTTGAAGAAATAGACCGTTGGATGTGCAAAAACCTATTGAAACTTAATCAAGACAAAACTGAACTTGTCGTCATTAGCTCCAATTTTCGAGATAGACCAAATCTTTAATATGTTCGGGTTGGAGATGAGTTCATTGCTCCTAAGTTGTCTGTACGTAACCTAGGAGTCATCATGGACAATAGCGCTGCGCACAGATTCTAAAAATAGTCTAAGTCTGATAAGACCCCCCGCATGACTCAGACAAGCTTTGCTTCTCATTCAAAGGCTTTGTATGCGGGTTTACCGAGTGTTGAGTCAAAACATTGTTTTTTTCGCGTATTTTTATCGGGATATGGTAAACAACAAGCGTTGCAGCTGGGAAGAATGTGAGAGGGACTCAAGGAAAAATTGGTCTGAGTCACTAAATAAATGAGAGAAATACGGAAAGAAAGCGAAGTACGCTGTGTTTTGTGTCAGTGATTAGGCAGCCGGGAAATGTTTTGAAAGAGGTAGATACATGACAGTCTTAAATTTATTCCATTTTCATGAATTCTCCGATTTAATTCTTCTAAAAACATAAAATGCTTTTTTTAGAAATCTCAAGCGATTTCAAACATTGCTCTTGGTTTGAGATAGACTCAATCGTCGACCTTGGGCATTTTGTGACTTCTCATTGTTGTCAACACCTCACCGGCGTGACGCACAGAGTCAGTTTTCAGGATATCCAGAAAAATTATCATCGAAACCTCCCTGAAAGATTTGATGTTCCAAGGGAGCAAAAGCAATTCTAAAACAGGTTTGGTCTTGTAGTGAACGAATTCCCCGAGCTTGAGCATATTCGAATCTCGAATCGCGGGGACGGTTTTCAGAATACGGCCCAGCAGGTCTAAAATGTAAACTACGTAGGTCTCTCTGTTTTTTACGAAAATCTAAACTTATCAATTATTGAGCTTGAGCATATTCGAATCTCGAATCGCGGGGACGGTTTTCAGAATACGGCCCAGCAGGTCTAAAATGTAAACTACGTAGGTCTCTCTGTTTTTTACGAAAATCTAAACTTATCAATTATTGAGCTTGAGCATATTCGAATCTCGAATCGCGGGGACGGTTTTCAGAATACGGCCCAGCAGGTCTAAAATGTAAACTACGTAGGTCTCTCTGTTTTTTACGAAAATCTAAACTTATCAATTATTGAGCTTGAGCATATTCGAATCTCGAATCGCGGGGACGGTTTTCAGAATACGGCCCAGCAGGTCTAAAATGTAAACTACGTAGGTCTCTCTGTTTTTTACGAAAATCTAAACTTATCAATTATTGAGCTTGAGCATATTCGAATCTCGAATCGCGGGGACGGTTTTCAGAATACGGCCCAGCAGGTCTAAAATGTAAACTACGTAGGTCTCTCTGTTTTTTACGAAAATCTAAACTTATCAATTATCTGGTAAGAATACGACTCTTTCTACTTTGGCACAGAAATCGAAATTTCTAAGCAATTATCAAATTTCCTTAAGAATTTGATGAGAATTCTTTGAAAACATTTACCGGCTGGGCTGCAAATAAGGTTTCGAGACAAGGCGTTTAAAAGTTCTCTCATTTTCCGCTCTGTTTCAATCCTTTGCACATGAGCAATGTTTTGATTTGTTCTTCATTATATTTTCCTGGACGTTTCTCGAATTTCAAAACTGGAACGCTCCTAAAAGCACTCATAACTTTCACGTATTGTATAGAGAATGAATGAAAATCTTTATTATGAATCGGCCATGTAATATCCTCTATCTATTAAGTATTTTTATTCCTAAACACAAAGGGAAATAAAAGGTTAGATGTCCGCATAGCCCCATACACTTATTATGGATACATTTTATGACTCCATTCATAACAACTATTTGTGTGAAATACAATGTTTAACGATGAAATTGCTGCTTGCAAAGTAAATGTATGCGGTTGTACAGTAAATGTAAAGTATGGAGAAAAGTTGCAAATTGAACCACAACTTTTACCCAATGCACATGTATATTTTATTGACAGGATATTCTCAAGGACCGGTTAAAACAGAAGGTTTCTTCGCATGAGCGGCTGATTTTTTTTATTGGCAAGTACAATGATGACCCAAGTCTTTGCCCGTGTTTATGGAAGAGCCCAATTACTGTTGCTTTGTGAGGTCTATGAGGTCCCTGTCAGACGGCTTGATACCAAGATAGAATTGGCTAAAACTCTCATTGAAGCCTTAAAGGGGACAAGATCAATATCGTTTACTGCCCTAGTGGATGTCAGGGAGTTCCAGGTCGTAGAGACAGTGCATGTTGAAGAACATGGTGGACTGCGTATGCGGTTCAGGATAACAGGTAGCTCCATTGGAACATTCAATTAAGGCAAATAAATTAGACTATACTCAGTTTTCGTGGTTTTGCGCCTTTTTCCGGTTGGCATTGAACAAGCTGAAGAAGAATGCTCATTAGCTGCTCCAACATTGCTTTTGGGGCTGATGGTTGTTTGGCCAAAACGAATGGAGTTCTGTGTTGATTCCTGCTGCAGATAGGTTGGATTGTTATTTTGACCATCACATGATCTTACTTGACAAAAGTAATTTTCTACACCATCGTGGTTCATTATTGCAGGTTTGATTATGGATTGTGGAAATTGTGTTTGTTTCACTGCAAACATGGAACCAAAACCCAGGCACATAGATTGCAAGTCAAACCATAGTTTGGAAGAAACAAATTGGTTGTTGTTTTCTGAGCATTCACTTCTCCAATCATTCATAAATTTGTGAAATTGATTAAGCTGTCCAAGGCGAGGATCTGCATTTGATCTGATCCCTAGTTTGTCATTAAAAAGATTAACCAGTTTGGATGTATGAACCAACAATGATATTGTGTTGTCGAGGTGAGAGCTGTCTTTTCCTTGTCCCATCATGTTCTCTTGGTATTTCTGTTCAAATAATCATCATAGAAAAGGAAATTTTCAAATGTTTATTAATTTAAAAGATTGATACAACAATATTTTAACTTCATAAGAAATTTTATCCCGAGTTTGTTGATTATATTAATATAGTTTTTTGGTCAGCATAATAAATTGTGGGTTATTTCTTTCCAAGATGGTTCATTTCATGTCTTACAAACTACGCACCTTCAGTCACTTCAACAGCTTGTAGCAATTTCAGTATTTCCAATAGGAAACTGCTCTACAAATCTCACCTAATAATGGCACTAAAGTCAAAGCTAAGGTTTTAACTGTCTTTCACCTGCATTAAAAATAGCATCTTATCGTCAAGTACATCTTCAGCTAAATGATTTCTCATTTTTAAGACTGGGGCAAGATTGAAATGTTGGTAAGTTAACTTTTCATGCAGAGGAAGACTGAAGGACTTCTGATCCCAATTGAAGGCATCTTTGAAATACTGCCAGGTCACATTCTTGCCCTTTATCATTAGACAACGGAGTTTACCACTTGCATTGCTCTTTTCTATATTGTTCCTGATCTTGATCTTAATGTAATTTTAAAAGTTCAACCTCATTGTAACAAACCTCTTTATAAATAAGCCCTCAGTATAACAAACGACATACTTTGCCCAAGTGAGCGAAAATGTCACACAGGAACCTAGTTTCAACATGTTATCCACTTTGTAGCCATTTAGTTTTACTATACACATAGCCCAGGTTGATTCTTTCTGGTTGAAATTGACTTCGGAAAATAGTAAAGTGTAGATTGTTGCTATATCTTTGGAGAAGAATACATTTTGTGCCTAAATCTACCTTTGGATCCATGACAAAAACCATTGGTGTTCCAGTGTGGATGTTTGAAGTTATAAACTTATCCTTCACAGGATCCCTTCCTCTAAAGTGCACTTTGATAAACTGTCTATTGCAGTCTGCTCCATCCATAATACTCCAATATATCCTGAAGTTGACAGAAAGAATAGAAAGACAATTTTTTAGATTGGAGTTGAAATCTAATTTGTTATCATAGTTGTGTTTTATAGTTAGTGAATGTTTTGATTGTGGGTAATTTGCCCAAATTCAATGAAAAATAACTTATTTTTACTATCTTTGACATTAGCTCCTTGGAAAGCATTTTCAAGATGTAATTCCAAGAAGAGTGCCCTATGATGTATTAAAAATGTAGAACATGTTGATTCAGATAGTGCTAATGTCATCCCAAAAAAAATCATAAGCTGGGCATCCTGGAACTCACTTGCATGCCTTCAATTCTTTCGTGGAGCACAGCCATGCTAACTTGGGCCTGTTTTTTTTTTCTGAATGCCTGTAACTATTACTTTAGTTTCAAATATTGGTTCCATCGATTCAGGAATCCCCATATAAAGACATTAAACTCAGGGAATAAAAGTGGTAAGTTCAGTTTTGATTCTGATATAATGTGGCTAGGATCTTTTCTTATAAGTGGGTGAAAATTTTAGAGTGCTCCAAAGCAATTCAAATTGGCTGTCATCAATTACATGAATTGGTTGGATTGCTCAACCCAATTTGTTGTTTAAAAATTGAGATCAATATTTCACGATCCTATTAATACATGTTGTTCTAAAAAATAATAATTTAATATACTGTTATGTTGTTCTAGGATGCTAAAGTAGAGGCATGCATATATGTCAAGAAACATCAAAAGTCCGCAGCTTACACGAAACGAAACTCCAGCATTTTCCTGACGCCTTTCCAAAAGTTAAATAAAGATCACTCGGGGAGCATTCACCAGATGGGAACTGTACAACAGGAAAGCGAAATGCACTGTCACTTATGAAAATGAATTCAAGACATGAGTGGCCAACTGTGGTTCAGTCATTACGAGCCTCAGCGCTCCGGAAGTTAAAAAATTCGTACCGTCTGGTTGCTATGAAGTGACGTAATCATCCAGTTGAGTATCCATCACCGTAACACTTTTGCGGTCAACTACCGCAGCGCTCGTAAAGTACTTTAATTAAAACCGTGTTCAAAACCCTGTAGGAAGTTTGTTTATTTTTGAGTCGATTAATGCACTGCTGACTTTCACGAGGTCAACTTTCATTCTTTCTGGTTCATCCAGGTAGAAGTCCTGGCATATTATTATGCCTGAGCGCTTCTAGGATATATAACACGTTTAGCATTTAGACGCGTAGCTGTAAAAAAAAAAAAAAATAGGTAGTTGTTCTATATCCTTTCTGGTTCATCCAGGTAGAAGTCCTGGCATATTATTATGCCTGAGCGCTTCTAGGATATATAGTAGCAGTTTGACCCGTAGAAAAAACAAACTCAGCCGTCCATTTTGTAGGAGATATTTAAGCGTTTTTGTCTGTGTTAGCAATGTGATCGACTTAATACGCAGACTTTAATAATACGTTTTTTTCTTTGACGGCACTGAATAATTTTAGCCGAAACCTGAGCCGTACATTTGTTGAATGCCGCGCTTTTAATTAAATTTCTCGCCCTAGAATGATGACATGATGGCGCGAAAATTGACGCCTCTATCGTATTAGATGCGAAATATGATCAGAGATAAATGGAATAGTGAATGTTACAAGCTTCTGAGTATCCAGCTGAGAAAAGTCCCCTATCTCGGCTAGATAAACAAAATTTTTTGGGCTGCTAAGACGGCGCGGCACGTTATGTTACCTGTACAAACACATAGCCAAAGTAATAATTAAATTAGGGTTTGATACCAGGTAAAGTTTTAATCAGTCTCCAAAATAGTTTAAAAATACAACATACTAGACAGGCTTGTTACATCATGGCCCTCCAAGGTCAACAAATCCAACTAGCCTGTGCTTTCCATGCTTTACTACCATTTCTAGGCTCTCCTAATTGTAATAGCAAAGCAAAATAATTGTTTAATATTACTTATTAATAAGCAAAATTTCCTGTTGGAATTCCTGTGTTTGTTTTTTCTCAAATGTTGGTTTTAGAAAGCAATGACTCTTTGTTCTAAAATTGAGATTGTGTTGCCTACAGACAGAAATAACAAGCTGAACGTGAATGACTCACTGTGAATAACGCACTTGAAAAAAGTATTTCATATATACAGGCTAGCCCGGGCCATGTAACCTGTAGGTCAAAATCCTTATAGCTGTGTGAGCGATCCAACATACCGATTTAGTAATATAGCAGATAAGTTTTTTTTCCCCATACAAACCTGAATTTTCATTTCGTCTATCAAAAAAGCCTCCCCAGTAATCCTCCTCCCGGAGATTTTTCTCTTGTGCAGTCTCCAGGCACCAATTTAGCACTTGATCGTTCCAGCCAGGTTTTTCTTCTACTTTGTACTTATAGAGTCTGTGAAATTAATGAACATGGCTTTTTAATTTAATTTTTCTAAATTAAAAGGTAAACATGTTCATCGTTTTCATTATGAGATCATCTTTAAATTTAAAAGGTCAAGTATGGTCGTGTCAAATGATATGCCACAAACAAGGTTACCTGTTAGTGCGGTTGCTTGGAAGAATGATAAATTTCCTAAGGGGTCAAGGACGTGGGGGTTCTTACAATACAGGTCAATGCACAATCTGATGATCCTGTAAAATAATATTGTCAAAGAAAAATTCATTAAGCGTTATTGAATGACATTACGTACGTACAATCTAACACTGAGTGCTATGTACTGGTCTGCATAGCTGAGGGGGAACTCGTGGGGGAGCATATTAAAACAAATTTTTAAGATACTAGGTGCATAAACGACCGCTTCGCCCACGGCCTGTTGGTTAGGGTAATCTAATAAGCGTATTTTTTCCTGCCATTTATTTCATTTTACTTTCTACCTTGTCGTTGAAGTACTTATTTTGTTAGAGGTGAGTAACACCTATTATACAGATACACCTGCGGAAAACAACTTACTTCGGGTGCCATCTGTAACTCCGCTTACTTTTGGTGGCCATGATACTTTTCTGTTGGGCCCAGGGGCATTCCATTTCCTGTGGAACTTTAGACTTGTCTATGTTGTGTAAGATTGTGGACAGATCCCTGTGATCCTCCTCCTCTCACTGCAGGGATTCAGTTTCAAATTTTTCCCTCCATTATCTCTTCTTTTTTTTCTGCATTGAATCGTTGCTTCTTTTGCTGGTTCAGTTGCAACACGACGTCTTCTTTGCTCATGTATCATGTATCCATCTGAAAGGGATATTCCGTTGCAAAACGAGGATTTCTGAGCATAGTTCAGTGCCAAATTAACTCTGCCCAGTAACGAGATTGCCGCAAATTCCTAGATGCTGCTCAAATTCCTCTGACATCCGTGTGCCTTTACGCTGACGAATGAGTGTCCTGTCTTCCTATCCTGGTCAATCACAATTTCGGTGGATACTCTTGCGTTATTGACCTCCCATGCCTCTACACGAAATATACGCCAACAGTGTGGCTTGTCTCGGACAACTTTCCAATCGTCAGGAACCGTAAGATCAGCAATTGCCTGAGAAAGAGGAATGAGGCCATCTACATCGCCACTATGGTGGGTTGGATCTTTTTTCTTCACATTCAAGTAAACGCTCTGCTGTTGCTTCCTAGGACCTCTCCGAGTTCGAATAACGGCATCTCCCCACGAATCCGTCACAATAAAACCTAAAGAGGTTGAAATTAGAGCAGATCCAGCGGTGTTTTTTTATTGGCTTGCGCTGCATGCTCTATAATATGTCCGACTGGTGTGACAGGACCAAGTTCATAAGTATAATTGGCCAGCACCCTAAAATAAATATTGAAACGGTGTTAAAAAAAACCGTGATGCGCCAGAAAGATCACTCGTTAAGTGGCCAAAAGATTTGCGACGTTAATATGACATAAACTGAGCCAGATTTCAGTGGCACCCAACGACTGTTTTTTGTAGCTTTCATTCATGTACAATTTTCGAAGCTTATCTTACAAATTCCCTCTGATTTTATAAAGTTTAATTTTTCGCATTTCACTTCCCAGGTTAAGCTATTTTTCGTAGCAAAAGAAAACCTTAAATTTTCGGAATCAAAAAAGTGACGGAGAGAGGAATCAGAAAAATTCTTACTTGCGTAAAACTTTATATTGCATCCAAAATTTTCGGGAAAATGTAAATATTGAAGCCCTTGTACTTTTCCAAAAGACTCATTTTGCCCTAAGATGACCAAACAGATACGAATTTTATAGCTGGGCTAAAAAGAATAAGCGGCAGTGGAAAAAGTGAACAAGAACATCTACGACATTTCCTCCATAAAACGTGAAAACCAGGAAGTTTCTGGACGTTTCACGTTGTAGTCATGCAAAACAACGGCAAGGAAATGTACAAAAAAGTGTACTGCATGCAATTAGACCTATTGTTGTATTTCACAGTTCTTGTTGCCTTCGCCGCTTAGCATTACACGATTTTATATTTTAGTATGAACAAACTATAAAAATTATCTATGTATTAGCGCCACTTAGAATGCATTTTTAGATATCTTAATTACTCTGAACAGCCTTAAAAGTGTTTTAAATGCATTTAGGAAGAAATCGTCGTTGGAGGCCCCTGAGTTTTGAAAATAATAATAATCATAACCAAAAATATATATATATATATATATATATATATATATATATCGCTCACGTAACTTTTTTCCTTACCATACCATACCTTCCATTCAGCCGCACAGCCGAGGCGAGATTTTGCCTTTTTCCTAGGCGGCAAATTGCCATCCTCCCTCTCCACTTTGGACAACATATTGTTGCTGTTCTAGAAAGAACTGTTTATTTCATGACTTTAAGCAAATAGGTCCAGTAGAGACAAGAACCTATGCAAGCGGCTGGACAAACAATGTGAACGTTAGAAGAATTCGAAAACCAGGGCCGCCATGTTGAAAACTTACGGACGGTCGCGCGATCGCCTTTTGGTCTCTGGTCAAAACTAACGCAGCGGACCCTCGCTCAGTGTTGATTGACCTAGAAGCAATAGTACTATCCCTCCCATAACAAGTGTTGCATTGTCGCGCGGACGCGGTCGCTAATCTTGAATATTCACGTCGCGTATTAAACCGGGTAGTTTGCGGTCATATCGAAGCGTAAAGGTCAACAGTGTTTGTTGATGAGCGAGCGATTATTGTGCAGTTGCGATGGCTTTTGTGGAGCAAGCGAGCAAGGAACCGGAGCACACGTTACCTGCAGATTAGCCAATGGCAATTTGGAGCGGATTCGTCGATTATTCTCGAATTTATACCGCTTCGCGTGAAGGCGCGTGGAGATGGTCCGTTTGTTTTGTAGCCAGCCTTTAATTCTTCTTTAGTGGATAGTACCTACAATTGCAAAACTAAACAAAATGCCACTTTAACCGGCCAGGAAAGACAATGAGACGTTCAGTTAGAGGTATCTTACCTTTTTTTTATATTTTGACTTTTGGACTATTTTAGTTCATGGGAGTTTCAACGACTCATCTTATTTTGTCCACGTGAATATTAATTAATATATTGACACACACTACGTCTGGGCCACCTGTGAAAATAACTGCTTTTTCGACTCAAATCTCCATCTCAAGATTAGCCGACATGTTTGTTGTTTGCCAGGCTAAAACGTGACTCTGGCACTTGCGCGGTTTGATTTACGTTGTTACGCGTGGCTTTTGAACCAATTAGAAAAGTGTGAAACGATTGTTCAAACACAAGCAACACAGTGTTTCAAACAGAGTACAACAATTTCCATAGCATATTATCTATTAAATAGAGTCAATAGAAAGCTGTCTATCTATTACTCATGTTATTTTCGAGACAAAGTGATCAATTGCGAAGTTGTTCATACAAACCATGTTTCCAAGTCAGGTTCGACGGCAGTAACTCAGCTGGATTATTGCAAGGTATGTTCTTCTTGATATCGTGGTTCGTTAAAATGCTTAAGCTTACTTTGGTTTTGTAATAACTTTGCGTAAGCTTAAAGCTTCAAAGATAAATCTTAAAATTTAAGATGCAGAGGTATACCATTGATTGATTCCTTTTTGTTTACTGCAGAAATAACTGTACTCTTTGTTGCAAATCGTCAATTGAATACTCTGAAACTTATGTGTTCTGGCGCTACTAGGCTATGGCAGACTTATCAAGACCAACGTTAAATAAGCTTAATATAGGACAAGAAATAGCATTAAAAGCTTCCGATATGCAATTTCTACCACATGTTTAATGGTACTAAATAAGTTTCAGTTCATTTATAATGAATTGAGAGTTGAACTAAACCTATAAAATTTGAATATGTTTGTTTCTTTGAGCTTCAAAATATAACTTGCAATAAAGTCAGAAATAAAGGGCAGCACTAGTCTGATGTGCAGTTGTGGATCTTCAGTTCAGAAAGCTGTCCGGCGACTTTGAAAGAAGCAGTCATTTAGCATTATTTATATATCTGTCTGGATTTGCAAAAACATGGCTACAGAAATCTCTCTTATATACCCTCTCACTGAGTCTTGTAGTGGAGCATGTTTTTTTTTTTCCTTAGTTTCTTTTTATTTATTTAATCGGTACCGGATAGGAAAACGTAGATAGACTTTGATGAGTTTCTCACTGTCTATTAGCCTATTACTCCCCCCCCCAAAAGAAATGTTTCTCATAACTTCCCATAATTCTCTCTGTATGTCAGTTTGAAACCAGCGCGCGTATTAGACTGAACTCGGTTTTCATAGTGGGTTGTCTTAGAGTTTTTTTGGCTGCCTTGAGCAAAGTTTTCCGGAAGGCATCATTTAGCCTTATGAAGGAACAATTCTCACGTCTGGCAAAGTTTGCTGCGTCCAATATCTTCTGGTATTTCGTCTCATTTCGGGCTACACGGGTGAAAGACTTATCCCGGGCTTGAGACGGAAGTTCATGCTGATTTCTGACCAGGCCAAAGACTTAGTAAAAAATTGTTTGGAAGGCGGGGGCTGTATGTCTCCTTTTCAACCGCTGGTTTACATCCGGGATCTTGAATAAATCGACTGTCAGTGAGTCGAGAAAAGTTCCATGTGACGATTTATGTGGAGAAAGCGAGAGTTTTAAGGAGTAATTTGACAATGTTTCGCCCGTGTTAAGTGTGGAAATATTATGAGTGGTTTTGGGAAGTGTTGTGATTGCCGCGAAAGTCATTTATTGTGTGATTTACCGAAAGTGTTGACAGACAAATCTCAGGTATGTGCGGTTGAGCTCGTGTTACTAGAATACTTTGTGTCAAGCATAAAAACGCTTCGTGAGTGTTTAGTTCAGGTGATTTTGTCTTAGAAAGCCTATTCTGTGCTCAAAGATTGTGGATTCTTAATCTGTTTTCGGCCGACACTGAGCTGTGGGCCTCACGGTTTGACTGACTAAAAGATTACAATTTCTAGACGTTTCAAATGTTGTTTTCATCGCAAAATCCTGTTACTTCTGCGAGAGAACTTTACCGTCTATTGCCAGCAATAATGCTGTCATTGTTTAGCTTCAGCTAGTGACTTTTAACTGCTTCCCATTCCACTTAGATGTCAAATAGTTAAAATGCACTTGAAATTTCTTTAGCCACGTTTTAACAAACCCAGACAGATAATAGACATGTTTTACACTAATCTAATTGATCCTTGTAAATTGTAAATTGTAAAGTAAATTGTTACCAAGAACCTAAAAACGGCCGTCTCATCATTAGTTTAGGTCTTTTAGAAATACCTTTGGCTTACACTGGACTGTTAAGCCTTAAAAATGATTTGTGCAGTTTATAGTGAGTACAATTGCTTTACCTCTATAAGGACTTAGCTCAGATTCTTGAGTGTGGCTTTAATTTAACCTCTAAAAACTTTACTTTCTTACTCGAAAGAGCTTCTGTAGCACGTTACCGTACAGAATATGCCTCAGTAAAAGACTTTAAAGCGATCTATGACGAAATTAGTTGCTCCTTGTGATTACACGTGAATTAATTAATTAAGGTCCTTTCTGCAGTCTGGTCCTGGGGGGACAGTGCTACCTGTCCGGGCAAGTACTTGGTAGTACCACTCTAGCCAGTGTCTTGCGACAGCCATTTTGTGCTCAATATCTGTCTGATTTCATTAAAACGTGGCCACTGGATTTTCGCCTGGCGCCGGGCGAAGCCCGGCTCCAGGCCAGCCCGGTGCCCAAAAATGTAGGGGGGCTTGCCGTCTTGGTCGGTACAGCTGGATAGCCCAGGGACTGCCCTAACAGTGGGTGGGTGGATCAGGCCTTGGGGTCAAAACTAGTGGGGTAGGGAGGGGGCTGTATTGACACAACCTCTTCAGTAAGCAGCAGTGTTCAGTGGAGGCTTTGACTGGCGAGTACCTTAGTCTTAATTTGCCCTAGCCAGCTAAATCAGGCCTTTGCTGAGAATGATTATCATGATAATTGCAGAGCTCAGTGGGAGGTGCAGACAGTCGCCCATTGTCCTGGCTGGGGAGGGTCAAAGTCTTGGTACCAAGGACGCTCTTAGCATAGGACCTTTAGACACTCACCGAAGCCATGTTTTCATAAATCCAGTCAGATATATATATATATATATATATATATATATATGTATCTACCTGGAGTTATGAAAACCGGGTTAGCAAACATTTTGTAATTTTTCTCAACTTTCCCTGTCTAATAGCTTGTTTACTCTGTTGTTTGCTTACGTCGTTTGTTTTTGCTTGTTTTGTGGTTAGGGATTTGTGTAGAAGTGGAGGTGGACAGAGTTACTATCTAACACCACCCCTCATTTTTTTTTGGCCCCACCCACAATTCCCTCTTTAATACAAGTGACAGTTATTTGAAATCAGTGCGCTCCTAAGGCTGGTTTCGGTGCCGTTTAGCAGTTTACTTATTCAAATCCACCAACCAGGCCCAATCAGCGTATCGCGACTGTTGGCAGTTCAAAACCGCAGGGCTGTGGTTTTGAGCTGCCAACGGTCGCGATACGCTAATTGGTGGATTTGAATCGACGCGCATACCTCAAATACCTTTGGTTGAGATTTTGCACCGGTCATGTTGAGAGAGCTGGTCTTGCAACTTTAGGATCGCTTTTCTCGAGCAATTTTGGAAGGATTGAGCTCTCATTCTGGTGGGGCATGGATACATATCTAGTGGATCGGGAGCCGGGATTTTCGAGGTAAGAAATTAAATAGTTTGGCGTCCGTTCGAGGATGTTTATTTACTTTATCTTTTCACCGAACTTGAGTCCTAAATTGGTTTTCTGTAGCTTGGTATAAGCATGGATAATAGAAAGACTTATAAGCAGAAATTGTAAATTGGCCACTAGGTCATTGAATGTCATAATTTTTCCAATTGGCAAGAAAATTTTCTAACACAAAAACTGAAATCCAAATGTTACATGTACGTTGTGATATGTATGTTGAGTTAAATAAATTACAAAAAAGGAGAATGTTTCAGCTGATCTTGTCATTTGGATTATAAACAAACACTATCTAGAGATTCCACCAACAGGGTGTGTTTAAAGATTAAATATAAGGGCTTTTAAACTTATCACAAAATTATGTTGAACAATAATTATTTAGGGCCTGTTTACATGAAGGTGGGGGACCCCAGGTAGGTGAGGTCACTACCTTAGGTGGGGTAACCCACCTGTCCATATAATCTCTCATTTAATTTGATCAAGTTTACATGATAGGTGGGGTGACCCGCCACAATGTTACCTCACCTATCTGGGGTCCCCCACCTACATGTAAACAGGCCCTTAGATGACACTGACCTGTAAATGTCCAAGAGTTTAAACTATACAAATCCTTCGCAAGCACTGTTCAGTAATTAAAAATTTACTTTTGACAGGTTCTATTAATATGAAGTGAATTGTCAATCAAGAAATGGTTATACTGTAAAAGTTTTTTTTTTATCGTTGTGCAAAAGTTATGTGCAGAAACTGATCCATGGGGCCTTTGTAATACCATGCCTCGTTACTGCATAATTATTGTCGTTTTATTGTTTTGTACATTGGGGGAAATTTTTGCTATTTAATAAATTCTGTGGATGTGGTCTTCTGTGCTTTATATCCTGAGTAATGTCACTGCTTAATTTTAGCATAGTGTACATACTATATAAAGCGAGTATAGTATAATACAATCAAAAGTCATGGGGATTTCACGGATTTTTTATGATGGTTGTATGCTTTCCAACAACCCATGAAAAACTCAGACAACTGAATGACGAATTACTTTCATGAGCCATAAAAATACCATGGAAGGGCCATGAAAATCCAAGGAAAATTTTCATGATCAATGGAAATTTTACATTATTCACAGGATATTCATCATCCTCGGAGACCCAGGGGTAGTAAGTCGGGCCGCCAGAGAAAAGGTGCGACGAAAGTGGAAGAGCCCCTGGTTACCGACTCTCACCGGACCATTTCCAAACGGTCAAGAGAATGCTGGCAACTGATTGGGCACAAAAAATGCTTTGTATTATTGTGCCCAATCGGCGAACAGTTTCTCCTGAGTTCTTTTCGGAAGTTCGTACACGACAGCTATTATCTCGCCACATTTGCCCGGTTCATTCACCAAGCTTTCCTAACCAGAAACGAAAGGAACTACTGATGAGTCGAAAAACGTTTCGGATGCTATCAGCAGGAGCATTTTGCACTGAGAACATTCTGTTTCTGACGGATCACAATGTATCGTAAATAATAGGAAGTTTAAGATGCAGCAGCGACGAGAAAGTAAAGAAAGCAGTTGACAAGGCAAAACAACAACGTTGCACTACGTGACGTGCATCACGCTTTTTTGTACATTTCTTTGCCTCCACGGCACGACTACCACGTGAGAATGCCTAATTTCACGTTTTGTGAAGAACGTAAACAAGCAATGACAAAATTTTCTTTCTCTTTATTAACTTGAATATGGTTGATAGAAATTCAGCTCCAGAAGAGTTTGCTTGCATTTGAGAAAGTAAGCGAGCTGGAATAATCACGATAGAGACTGAAAAAAACGTGAGTTCACTTTTCATGTTACATTTTCGTGGCTGTCAACTGGCGTAGCATCTTAAACTCCTTAATATTTACGAAGGCGTGATCGATGCAAGCGTGAATAACTGTTGTAAGCTCAAGCTTGTATTTTTGGAAAAGCGTCTTTAGTTTTCGGGTAGCTAGTATTTTGAAATGAAGAGTTTATATCAAACTGAAAGTTTCCTGACTGCCTGCATTTCTTTGGTACATGAGCCAGACAAGCCGTAATCGAGTGAATAGCCGTCGTGTACGTATACGAACTCACGAAAAGAACTCAGAAGATGCTGTTGGCCGATTGGGCACAATAATACAAAGCATTTTTAGGGCCAAATTAGGAGCCAGCATTTGCTTGTCCGTTTGGAAATGGTTCGGTGAGAGGCGGTACCCAGGGGCTTTTCCGCCCTAGCCTGCGTGGCAGGCGTTTGAAAAGGGAAGGGAACGGGAATCTTAGGCGCGAGAGAAACGCGAGGGGGCGCGCGAGGAGGAAGGGAAGGAAACGCCTGCCAGGAGATCATTGTTTTTCTCGTTTTTAACATCCATCAGGCGAAGGTTAAAATCCTGATTGGTTATTCTTCAAAACAAGTCAGTCACAGCCTTACTATCTTTATCTGATTGGTTGAAATCAACATCACGCTGCTGAGTAAGTTAATCGATCTTTCAGTAATCATAATGTTGTCAGTGAAGCGTGATGAGATTTATGTACGGAATTCGTAAGAATTAGAAACTCGAGGCATCAATTTCAGCTTCAAAAGAGAATAGAAGAAAGCAGTTAAAAGTACCGTTTGAAGGAAAAGAGCTGTCAGCCAGATGAGTTTTACGGACAGCTGGTTTTGAGAAGTCTCATCTTCCAACGGCTTGTTTTACTCACTAGAAGAGAGAGAGGAAAAATCATGCGGTCTTTGTGCTTGTTATCTGCTGTTTGACCTCAAACGCCCACCGCTCAGGCAACGCTTTATCAACGACCAGATTGTTGAAGACGAAGCGATCAATAATCCTTAACGGGTTTTCGTTTGAGGACTTCTTTTTGCTGGTTATAGACGTTATAAAGCCGCCAGGAACTTCCTTTAATAATTGATTGCAGCTTTATTTCTTGTAGATCGAGGAAGTTCAGCAACTCTTTCCCCGCTACCATCGTTCTTTTGTATGCTCTGCTGGATCCAATTTGAGAGTAAGCAAAGTGTTTTTAATTTTTCTCGGACAAACATTGCATGCAAGTTGAGAAGTCCGACACGGCATGCTGGATTGTATATAACAAGACACGCATCGTTGCAACTTTCTTCTTTCAACCGAGGACCGCATTTGAACATTTTTTATAGTACCTTCACTTCAGATTTCTTGTTTTAGGAAAACAAAAGCGAGAAAGACGGTACGAGAAATACGACGAAAAATAAGTGCATCGCGGCCAGACTTATTTGACAGCTAATCATTCACAGTTTCCGTTATTTTTGCATACATAATTAGTAGGCGGGATGGCGAAAACAATGGTTTCCTGGCAAGCGTTTCCCTCGCTCCCTCCCTCCTTGCGCGCCCCTCGAGTTTCCCTCGCGCCCAAAAGCCCGTTTCCTTTCCTTTTCAAACGCCTGTCACGCAGGCTATTTCCGCCCATGCTTGAAACCCATTAAAAAGTCATGAAATTGAACACCATGAAAATATTGTTGTCGAATTCATGGTTTTTTCAGCACCATTAAACGCCCATGAAATGCGATTCTCTTGGGTATTTCATGGCTCCTGTGCACCATCTAAAGAATTTGATGGGTCATGAATATGTTAAATTTTCATATGGTTTCATGGGTATTTTCATTTATTTTTCAAGGCACAAAAGTCATGGGAATGTCATTAATTTAACCATTAAAATCCTGTGGAAAACCTGTGGATTTACCATGAACTGTCTATGAATAAATTCACAAGATTTCCATGGGTTTTGATTTCATGGTGAACAGAGTTAACGTTAATTTTACCCAGAACGGATGGTGGAAGAAAATTGCCTGTCTTGAAAACAGTACAGCTTAATGACTGTAGACAGCTTCAAGGAACAGTGTTGCTTAGTTTTGTCAGTTATGTTAAATGAAACTTAAGCTTAGAGAAGAAATTACTTCTAAGCAACTAAATCACAGCCCCATGCAGGAAAACAAAAATGATTGTCTTCCCAGTATTATAATAATTACAGTATGTTGCAATCTATTCCAGTTTTTTTGGCCATCTCTCCCCACTGTAGCTGTGGTGTTATTTAAATTAATGATCCTTCAATGTTTTAAGCACTGTATTGTACACAGTATTGTGACCAGTTCCTCATAGATGAGTTTGGCTAATAGTATTTAATGATATAGCAGGGGATAAGAAAATAACCTTTAGGTTTTCTTTAATGGAAGCATGCAAATAGCTTCTTTGGTTGAACCTGGTGATTTGACTTGTTAATTTTAGAATAAACTTTTTCAGTTTTAACTTCTATATCAATGTCGATATAGCAAGTTTTTTTAAAAGCAAATTTCTAGGAAACATGTGGTTCAGACAACTCCTGATGTATTAGTGACTTTATTCTCCTTTGTGTTTGATTTTTACGTCTAATACAACATCCTGTTTCAAACTCATGTTTTTTTAAGGACTGTATTAATTTTTTTGTGGACATATTTCAATGATTTTATGTTTTAGTTTGTACAGTAGTTTTTGGCAATACATTTGGTTTCAAACGACCATGGTGTCCAGGGTTTTTATTAAGTTTTTGTTTATTCCCGGTTACCGCAAAAGGATTGGTTTTGTTCAAAGGCACATTTGTATCTTTACGCAGTTTTTAGTTTTATTTATTGAAAACAAAAGTGGAAAAAAATAAAATTTATTTTACGGTGGAGTAGTTAATTGTGTACTAGGAAGATAAATCTGACTTGATACTTATTTTATACTGTGTTTTGAGGTTATTTACATGTACTAGAGGCCTTTTGCAGTTCATTTGAAAGCTTGAAATTCAAATACATTTTTGTTGTGTTTAAATCTTCATTTTACAAATGTATCTACCTGGACGTCTGTATGTACTTTTTATTTTACCCTATTATATTAGCAGAGCCTTCTTTTCCCTTGTATTCGCTGAGTGGATGGGCAGGAGGAAAAAAGACCTCTGCCCTGAGTCGGAACTCGCTTTAATTCAATGGCCAACCACGATCCATGGCGGTGGACGGCGCCTTCCAAAACACATACTCTCAGCTCGTATTGTTCGCTGTCTGTGACTCGATACCACCGTCTTTCATGCATTCCTTTACAGTTACTCCGCTGTAATTAAGTGAGCCAACATTATAAAATCACATGCTAAAAGCACCATGTGACGGTTCAGTCGCTACAAGTGTAGGTAACCATGGCCCATGCTCAGCACAGGATGTTTCGACCCAGGACAGAAGTCTCTTTTCCTTCTGCCCGTCTGCAGGTCTCTATTAGCGGGGTATTTTTGTTTTAAAGGGCATGTAAACCCCAAAATACAAGTTTATCCCCTTATATGTAAAAAAAGTATTCTAAAGACGATTTTGCTATTATTTTCTGCCAATTCGATGCTCCTAAGGCGAAAACACGGCGTTTTCTACGGCAGATTAACTTCCGGTTAACAATATGAAATTACCTGTGACGTAACGAGTGGAACCAGTCTATTGCGCAACTTGATTATCACTATGGTGGCTCGATCGAGCGATACGTGAGAGATCGGATAGTTCAGAGCAGAATTCATCTGACGAAAGTGATTTTTACGACGTAAATTTATATGACAGCGATGTAGCTGAAACTTCAGAGCCTTCTGAAGACACAGGTCCGCACCCCAATCGTTACGAGCCTCGCAGAGTTCAACAACAACAAAGCCGTGAGGACGAAACCGAAAGCGAGACGGATCGTCTTGGCAACACAGAGACTAGGATGAACTCAAGCCATTATGAAAGGGGTCCTTACTTTTTTTTATTGTAATTTAGGTGTGAGTGTGGAATGTGTCAGCCGATGCCTTCAGTACCCGAAAACGTATGTTGTCATGAAATAGGGCAAATATGGTTAATGTCACTATTCCGCTTGTAAGATATGCATGCAAACGTCACGCAAGTAAATGACGCACGCAGGCTAAATAAACAACAACTACATGATGGCGTAATAAGGGGGGGACACAGCCCTGCGGCAGGTTATAGCGACTTCGGGTTATGCGCACAAAATAACACAAGCCTTACTTATCGCCCCACTACCGTGGGGTAGGACAAGAATCTTGGCACAGCCTTTCTTATCTCCCCAGCGCCGCACGGGCTGGATCGGACAAGATTAAGGCAAAGGAATAGCTCAAAAGATGGCAAGACACAAGCAATGCCAAAAGCTTGGGGGAAGTCGCAACGCAGACTTAACCGCCACAGATGCATGCAATGCATCCCCCCAAGCAAGAACAAAAAACTAAATAAAGTTCCCTGACACACGAGCCATTTTGGGAACAGCAGAAAGCAAGACTGTTTCGGGAGTGCGAATATGCAGTTGATAACAGTCCGAGGACCAACGACCTAAAACTTTTATTAACCAGTCTGGTAAGCCCGCAGCGGCCGCAGCGGACGCGGCGCCTATACGAAAACTGTGACCTTTTAGACTCTCGTATGGGAGTCCCGCACAGCGAGCAGAATCCTGAAGTAAATGCGTAACAGAAGACCGAGTGAGAAGCCGACCCGACTGAAAGTAAAAAAGGGGTCCAGGCCGAGGCTGGGCAAGCGTAAAATACCGTTGCATAGCGGAAACGGGGCACAATAAAGAAGAGCACCGAGCTAACACGAGAGATTGCCCCTGTCTAAAACTGTCAGTTTTAGACGATTTAAGTTTGAGAAGCATGTGCTGCGGGCGAGCCAGACTTGGTGAGAAAGTCACGCAATCAGTGGTGAGGTTAAACTGAGAACTAAAATTACGTGCCCCCGGGTACGTAAACTCGCTACAACGAAGAAAGGCGAAAAAGGCTAGCGTAAATGCAGCCCAGATCATGCAAAAATCCCGAACATCCAACCAGCTCTCAAGAACGGGACGGATAGCTAACAGGACCCGGGGGGTGACCGGCTGACGACTTATACGAGGACAACCCTGGTAACGAAGAATGCCCCTTAAAATTTTTTTTAAAAGCAGCTTGCCCTGTAAGGAGTCATTGTAATCGGAAACTATATGTAGATTCCTGACGGCTGCTAAGTATATTTTGATTGTGCAATGACAAACTGTGCGAGCTAAATAAGATGCAAAATAGATAAGTGTCCCCTCCGAGGCAGGTAAAATATCACCTGTTGGAGATGTAAGTCTGTTCATAAGGCAAAATGAGATAAAACGCTTTTCTCCGGATGTATAGGTGCGTTTGGTGTTCCATGATAAGGCCCAGTTAGCATACCTTAAGACTTCATCCTTCAGAGGGTCATGAACGAAGGAGGGATGAAACAAGGGGTCCGGTCGGCATTGGGTGCAAGATCCCTGAAGCGTTTGACTTGGAAACGTGAGAGGGCGTCAGCAATTCCGTTATTTACCCCCGGAACATGGCGGGCCCGTACCAAGAAGTTGTGTTTCATGGAAATGAGAACCAAAAAACGGACCAGGTCCATCACCCGGGGAGCTTTTGAGTGACCAGAGTTGATAATAGCCACGACGCTTTCATTGTCGCACCAAAATTGAAGGCGTTTACCCGCAAAATGGGGGTACCAGAGGGCGCAAGCGATAACAATAGGGAAAAGTTCTTGCCATTCAATGCTAATCCCCGTCTTCTTGTTGATAAGGAGGTGAGGCGGCCAGTGCCCTTGGAACCATTTCCCATTAAAATAGCCCCCGAACCCAATGGTGCTAGCTGCATCTGTGTACAATTCAAGGTCAGGGGAGGAGGTAACAAAGGAATCAAGGAAGAAGGAGCGCCCGTTCCATTGGTAATATCCATTTCCACATGGTAATATCCCGTTGGAATTGCTTGTTTAAGCGGATATGGTGAAAACGGCTGGGAACACCCCTGGTGAGATTGATCATGCGCTGGAGAAAGGTTCGCCCGGGGACCACTACTTTACAGGCAAATTGCAAGGTGCCGATAAGGGACTGGAGGTCCACTAGACGGGCTGAGCGGCGGGCACTAAAGGAATCAAGGAGCTTACTAATCCGAGCTAGCTTATCTTCCGGCAACCTAGCTTCCATGCGGGTACTATCCAGCACAATCCCCATAAATTCCAAGACTTGGGAGGGGCCCAGGGTTTTGGCTGCTACTATTGGTACCCGAAGGGACGTGAACACTTTTAGAAGGGTACTAAAGTTCTCTAAGCAGGCCAGCTTAGAAGACTCTGCGATAAAGAAGTCGTCCAGGATGTGTAAAACATGACCCAGGCCGTAGTTGTGTTTTAAGATCCATTCTAAGGCCTCAGAAATTTGATTAAAGAGGAAGGGTGAACTGCGGAGCCCAAATGGGAGGTACAGATCTACATAGTAACGTGATTGCCAATAGATACCCAACAGGTTCCAGTCATCCGGGTGAATAGGCATAATACGGAACGCCGATTTAAGGTCGGTTTTAGCCATGTACGCCCCGGGACCCAAGGACTTTAAAATGCTTATTGCGTCGACTACCCGTACATACTGAAGAGAGTAAGGGTCTTTTGGAATATGATCATTTACGCTGTCACCCGGGGGATAAGATAGGTGATAGATAGTGCGCCATTCCGTAGAGTGCTTTTTTGGCACCACGCCGATAGGGTGGCACTGGAAATTGGGGAGTGGGGGCGAGAAAAAGGGGCCCGCGACCCTACCCAGCGACATTTCCTTGCTTAAATTCGCGGAGATAACCTCGGAGTGTTGGGAAGCGGAGATCAAGTTATTGGATACCCGGAATTTTTGAGGACCAAGGTAACCGATGCGAGTCCCGTACCTGAGGGCATTAACTAAGTTATCAACAAAAGATCGATTAGGATGATTAACTAATTCAAGCGCTAATTTATCTACATCAAGAGGGGTGGATACTGTTGGTCTCTGCTTCTGCTGGCGCTGTTCCACTTTATTTTTTGCTGCGATCGCCCGGGGTTGCTGATTTGGTGCTTGTGGCATGCTGTTTGGAGCTGGGGCAATTGAAGAGTGCGTGACTGCTGGATCCACAGCGGCAATTGTGGGGGAAGTGACAGGTACGACGCTGACACCCTGAGGGTTTGTTGAAATCGAAGCAAACGAGGGCAGACCGGCGAGGCTTTTTGCTGGGTTCTTGGTGGGGGCAGTCATCGGATTGGTGGTAGGGGCTAGAGCATATAGAACAATGGGGTTTAGCGGTACCCGTAAAGGTCACCGTCCAAAGTTCAATATCTATCCTATCCCATGCGATGGTAAGATCGCGAGCCGCGCGGCGTCTAAAATGCTCATCGTATGTGTACCACGCTAAGCCCTTAAACTTAGTTACTGCGCGGCTAATGATTTGCTGATACTTGATGAGCTCCACCGCCCGGTTGGGGTAGGCCGTGACGATTACTAGCATGTACGCCATAAACGCGTCCAACCACTTTTGAAAAGAGTCTACAACTGGTTTCTTGCGTTTGACAACAGTAAGCGGGGAGCCCAAGTAGCCTGGGGGCGAGTCCTCATAACGCAATTGTAGGGCGGGGGTCTGGGTCTGGTACAGTGTTTCTGGCAAAAGGAAAGAGAAATCTACGCACTCACTGCGGAGTATTTTATCCTCGAGGGCTTTGTCCAAGGGACGATTGACGCCGTTCAGAGACGCCACAGAAGAAACACGAGGACTTGGAGTGCTGAAAAACGCGGGAGCAGGCGGGATAACGTCGTTGGGTGGAAGCGATTGAAACGCTGCTTGAACAGTCGACGAAACAGTGTCCTGGATCGCCGCTAGTTGAGCCGGGGTAAAAACAGCATCACTTGACTCCATGGACTCCATTGGTTCTGCGTTTAAATCCGCCAAAAGGTCGCTTGTGGCGGACTCCTCCTCCTCAAAACTACTTTAAATGATTGCTTTCGTGCAAGCTAACCAAATAATGACTAGGAGTGGCATTGGCAAAGCTTTATAGTCAGACAGTGTCTCAAAATACGGCCAATAGGCATAGTTGTACTATAAACTATCTCAACTTATCATGATTAAGGTCTAGCCATGAATAGCTCTGAATAGGGCTTTGAAAACAGGGACCAATCTTTGCGAAGCTAAGAAAATACACGATGACAAACATGCGACAAATTAGTGAGGTTCTAGCCATGAAAAGCTTTTGTTTTCTGCTTAAAGAATAGAGTGCTTTCATTTAATGAACCAGGCTTTCAAGATATCACCGAGCCTAAGACGGGGCCGGCTTTCTCGGCCTACCCCCCTGGGGCTTCATGCTCCATTAACTGCATTTACCCGCTGGTAAATGTCTCACAAAAAATTGAAGAGCAAACGGGGGTCCAAATGTCCTGTATAACAGAACATCCAGGATTTCAGTCTACTTGCTTGGATGTGTGGATCCTTGAAACGGCGTATTATGCATATAGGCAACAACATGTCACAGACAGTCATAGAGGGCACGAGTATGTTTACCAGTTCTGAAATTTTCACTATATACGTAAAAAGATTGTGAACAGTTTAAATATGACTGCATATTCGTAGTTATATATTTATTCCCACATTTTTCCTCTCGTTCGTGTCTAGAAAGTTTCGCTACATCGCTTATCGCCAACTTGTGCGATGGTGTTGGGGTTATCTTGGCAGAAAAGTAAGAGTGGCGCTCCCTTCCTGTGCCGTAAACAAAATACGCCAAAGATTTCCTGCGGATTTTGGCACCTCCTACATTGGTTTAAAGCCACCAAACCTGCAATAATTAACCTATATTTTAACGAATAAGAAGTGAAAATCATCAGCGAAAAATAAGAAAAAAAAGCAAACAAGCAAAGTGCGATATCTCTTCAAAAATATAACGGTGGTACGTTACTTTGACGGACTCCCCTCATATTTTTCAATGTCGTCCTCGGCTTCCTCAAGAGACAAATCAGTCGGTGGAACATAATCGAAATCTTTGTCATCGTCCACGCTGCGTCCTCCTAGACTTTTAACAGGGCTGCATTCTGGTGTACTAGTTCTTAAAGGAGCTGTAACTATAAGGTCGCACTGCACTTGAAAATCTTCTCTCAAAGGTTGTACTTGTGTGCCTGCTGGATAGTGATTCTACATTAGATAACCGGTTAGGGGGGCAAGAAAAAAAGCGAGGTAAGATTATGTCTAAGCGTAACCTACCTTTACCCATAGACGTTTCGTGCAGAATATCGCATTGAACTGCTACCTCTTTAAACCTGGGAGACGTCACATCTTCAGAGCAAGCACTTGTTTCAGAGTCGACGGGCATAGTCTCGGAAGCTGACGTGACGGCGTTCGCAGCGACGGAGGCAAGTTTATTATCGGCCAATAACTGTGAAAAAAGGTTGAATATACTTGAGGAAGGGGGAACGGTTAATACTGACCTAACGAAAAAATCCTTCTTAATTATTACATTGGCTTACTTACCCTAGAAACCGATAACTTGTGCACAGCTCTACTTGTTCGTGACCTTTTGCCAGGAGTCTGTCTCGCAGTCGCTGGTATTTCTTTTTCTTCGCTCTCGATAGTCCGCTAATTTACGCGCTTCGGGCAATGCTTCTGGTCTCTGGGGCTGAATTGTGGGGACCGAATCGCTTTTCAAATTGCTTCTTTTATCTTTGAGTCCCATTTTTACATCCCATCATCCTCGAAACATTCGTGTGCAAAATGAGCGCCACAGATTATGGAGTGTTCCGTAGGTTGTAAGAAGTCTGCACGCTTAACTTGGACAAATTTAATCCACTGGCGCCGAATTCTTTCTTCTTTTGGGAAAAAATGAGTAGAATGCCCTGTTTTGTTCGAGTTATTACAAGATCCAACGAAACACCGCTTTACCATTGTCAAAACTAAAAAAAATTCTTGTAGGAAACTAGACAACACACGTGCTTGTAAAGGTCCCAGAGATGTTTTTGACTTCCGATGGGCAGAGATTCCACTCGTGACGTCACAACAAAGATGGCGGAGTCAAAATGGCGGACGAAGTGAACTTTCAGAGGTGATTTCTCGGGTCAAAATGCGCTGGTATCGAAAAAAAGATAAAAGATTTATGAAGTACTTTCGGTATACATTCTACTCATATCAAACAAAATTGTAGCATTTTTGGGTTTACATGCCCTTTAAAAGGCGTTAAAAATAATATTGGTGTACATGTATGCTGCATGGAATATAGTGGTCACAGATCACAAATGATTTGTGCGGCCGTAATCTGGTGTGACTGTACATGTACTTTATTTACCCTCTCTCACTGTTTAAATACTCTCTCTATAGTATTTTGAAAAGATTAAGTTGGCCCAAAAAGTTAATTGTTTGCAGTTCTAAAATACTGTAGTTTCAAAATATTTTACTACAGTCAAACCTGTATTAAGCAGTCACCCTCTATTAAGCGGACGCAGTCACCTTTTCTGAAGTCCCAATGAGCATGAGTTATTTGTTATTGTCTTTACTTCTAGTAAATGGTCACTGTCAAAATGTACTATACTAGTGCAATAGACGCGCTGTGCGTGGCGTTTTATAGTGGTCTTTTACTTCCTTTGTTGTGACACAAGAAGAGGTGGAACCACTTTGAGGTCACTTTGTCGTTTGATGGATATTTCGCTTCGTCACCATCTTAATTTTCTTGATTAAGTTTAAGGTTTGTCAACCCTGTAATTTTCACGGTCAACCGCTATTAAGCGGTCAGTTGGTCATTCTCCAAGGGTGACCGCTTAATACAGGTTTGACTGTATACACGTATTTCAAAACTGCATTTAAAATTGCACATAGATTAAAAAACTACCGTAAAATTCCGAAAATAAGCCCCAGGGCTTATATTTTTCAAAGCCCCTTTTTGAGGGGCTTATATTCGGAGGGGCTTGTATACGGAGGGGGGAAATTTGTGTTTTAAAATCAGCTAGGCTTATACTTGGAGGGAAATTTGCGTCTCAAAATTGATTGGGCTAACTTATAGTTAAAAGGAAATTTATATCAGTAATGTGTCAAAAGGTTTACCGAAACTCGCCTTGTGGACGTACACCTTTCTAAAACGCAGCCATGCAAGTACTTTGTCTTAATGGACCAAGGAAATCCAAGCCAAGAGTGAAGACTGAACTACGCAAACAGCAATAAACTGTGACACTCGCTGACTGCAATCATTTGACACACGTAATACTTATTATTCGGGAAATACAAAAATTTTGATGTTACTATTCATGTACCCTGATTCCTTTGTTTTACTTTGTATTTGAGGGCAATTTCCAAGTACAAGCCCTGGCTTGTATTTGGAGGGGCGATTTAACGGAGGTTTTTTGCGTTACGAGTTGGGGGGGCTTATATTTGGAGGGGCTTATTTTCGGAATTTTTCGGTATATTTTTAAAGGTTTTTAAGCTGCCTTTAATGGTGTTTTAACCAGCCGTATCAAAAATTCATTTAAAATTGCATTTGGAAAAAAAAATATGTTTCATTAATTTTGCAGTTTTTAATACTTTCAAAATATTTTGAGATGCTGTTTTTATTGTATTTCAAAGCTACATTAAAATTTCATGTAGGTAAAAAGTTATATTTTTAAAGGTGTTTTAAGCTGCTTTTAATAGTGTTTTAAACTGCAGTATCAAAACTACATTCAAAATTGCAAATTATGTTTTTAAAGGGTTTTTTAGCTGTTTTTATTGGTGTTTTAAGCTGCTTTTAATGATGTTTTAACCTGCTTTTAACTTGCTTTTAATTGTGTTTTAATCTGCTTTTATTGGTGTTTTTTTAAGCTGATTAAAAGCATATTGAAATGTGTTTAAAACTGTTTTAAAGTTTTGTCACAAAAATTTATTGTATTTTTATTTATATTTAAAAAAGATGTAAGCACTTGCCTAAAATGTACATTTAAAGTAGTTTTTCACTTCGTGTTTGGTTTGGTACAGGCTAGAGCCACGTATATGATCGGTACAAATTAAAGGAACCCTAACTGAAACCATGCATTGAGACAAGAGAAAACGAACGCTCTTAGAGTCATATCGTACCTTTTTAAGAGCAGAATTCTGTCGAAATTATGAAACAGCAACTTAGTAACCTGCGTTTAAAAGTAGGAACTGCCATCCAACCCGTGTTTGTAAGTCGGAAGCTCAATAATGATCTTTTGGTGCAAGAACCTAAACCTTCCTGCCATTGTTAACCGACAATGTGTAACGTATAATTAGCACTTAATGAATGAGGGTGAGTAGGATATGAAGAATTAAGCAGATCGAGGAGGGTGTTATCTAGCGAGGCCGAAGGCGGAGGTGGATAACACCTTCCAAGGCCGAGGCCATAGGGTTGTTCAGCTCTGCAAATATTCTCGAAATAGCAGATGTCGCCCTTCGAGTTGTGTTCTTTCTGTTCTTACCATGTTTTTACCTATAATTTCGCCTAGTTCTTGCTCTTGAAACGAGTGAAATGTCCGCCATTTCTTGTTTTCAGAACCAAAACAACTCAACCTCGTCCCCAGGTCTTCTCGGTTAACGGTACATTAATCTGCAAGAACGCTGAATTTTTGACGTCATTTCCTCGTTAAACACAAAATTCTTCCAAATTTGGTCATCAGTAACTGGTTATGGTGAATTATGCGTGTGCTTTTAGCCAATCAGAATCGGGGAAATATTTTGAATGATATAAATTTAAATGTAACCTGTGTGGTGCAGGATATGTGGGTTATACGCGTGGACAGGCCTGTGGACGGACGCAAAAGAAACACTTCCAGCTTGAACACAATTTTCGGATATCACAGCGTCTCGTGAAACAGTTTAACGTGCTTGCGAAATGTAACAGCTTGTATGATTGCCTCGTTTTACTATTTATACGCAAACTCAAACTTGAACTGAATTTCCAAACTGACTCAATTCCCTTTAAAGTGTTTGTTTATAGCCATCTCTTTAGTATGTTAGAAATTAAAATTTCAGTTCTAGCTTATTTAATTTTTCGATTTGTTATACTTTATTTACTCATAATAATGACGGTTTCATGATGACCACGAAACGTCGAGCAGTAAATCTTAACTTAATTTTTGTCGGCTATATCTTCAATCAATAAATGGCAATGGTTAATGCGAGCGATGCAAACTTTTACTTAGTGAATGCTACTTTCTCCGATTCAAAGGTTAACCTTACCTTGTCCAAATTCTTTTTATAGTAGCCAACGCCAATCCAAAAGACTAAGACAGCCGATGTGATATTCACTGGCGCAAGGTCTGGAAATACACTGTTAGTAACCCTTGAGATCACTGAGGTGACTGAATCATCTCTCGTTTCACGCCAGGACACGTACCCAGCACCTTCAGTATCAACGTCAGCTTCGAATGGCAAGAATCGAACACTGATATTCTTCCCAACAGCTGTCAAGCTAACCCATCCATCGGTTCCAATCTACATGATAATTAATATCAAAGTGATCTATGAGCCAACTTGTGAATTGCCTTTGCGTTTCACAAGTGAGTAAAAATTAAATTGAGAGATAAAACGTTGCTCTAACTTCTTCGTCTTTGCATTGGATAAAATAATACGGTCTTACCATTTAAATAAACCCATCATGCGTAGCTTTTTCATGCTACCATTGATTTTTCTGTATTTTCCAAAATGAAATTTAGAATTTTTCTTTAATTTTTATTTTGCTCAGTATTAGGGGTGAAAGGGTAAAATTTGTCTTCCATTTAAACTTAAAAACAAATCACATTAATATCGTTTACAAGAAGTCTTAGGCCTGTTTCAAACGTCGTGCTACTCCTGTGCTAGGCTGGCTTGACTCTAGCACGACTGTAGTCGCAACACTTCGTCGAATTTGAATCAGTCGAACGAATGAATAAAAACAAAGACAAATTTTAAAAAATATAAAATGCTTTCTAAATTACAATGGAACCCTGCTAATTCGACCTCTCGAGGGAAGCAACGAATGACTTAGCGGCGATTCTAGTTATCGGGTAAACTTTACTGAAAACTGGACCAAAGGGAAAGTAAATTAGTTTATGTTTTTAGCGGGGAATTGCAGTTAACCGAGTTCGAATTACAGGAGTTTTCCGGTATTCATAAATTATGAATTGAGTTTGGCACGGCAGTGGCACGACATTTGAAACAGGCCTTGCTCTTTAAAGCATCATATAAATCAATTACAATAAATCTCTTTCAAAAAGGCTTGTTAATACTGATTTCAAGGGAACTGTTTTTGTAAGTAACCTAAATACAATAGATGGTATGCTACTCAGTTATAACACTTTTAAGGTAATTGACGTGTGAATTACCTAATCTAAAGACAGTAGTGGTGTCTGAGGAGAATTATATCTGTTTTTTGGGGAGTAAAGTGGGGAGTAAAATTTAATAAATGCGTCATGAATAAAATGCGCGGGAAACTTGTTTAATTTATGCTAACCATGCCATGTTCAGGCAAGTACTAGTAATGAGGTCACAACACCATAACGTCCATTTGACAGTTTAGCAAGCCTATGAGAAATGGCTAATGTCTTCTATTTAGCGCTAAAAATCGGATATATATTATCAAAACACACACAAAAAAACTCATTATCTCAATTTTGTCTGACTATTACAAAACCGTTTTCTCCTTTCTATCTCACGGAAACGACTAACTATTGAAGTCTCAGCGTTTCACGCACCGTTAGTCAGTTAATTATGCATAAGTTTACCCTGATAGACATTTCGTCCCAACTCCAATAACTCGTAGAAAAGCACATGCACGCAATTCACAATTTAAAAAGAGAATATAATGGTAAAAAAGCCAACTAATAAAGAGCAGTAACTCCTCGTTGGACTCAAACTCTGAAGGTAAGCTTGTGTCAAAGTCTTACTTGACCCGCTCTTCAAAGGGCGATGTCCTGTGCATGGTTTTGGAGGCATGGAAGTGCTCTATAATGGCGTATGAAGAACAGCTAGTGGGTGTGATATTCGCAAGTAAGTGTTGCTTTTAACAAACTTATGCTTGGTTCGCTTGTTGCCGATCTTTCTACCTGCAGGGAGTTACAACTGAGTCATTTCCAATATCATCCCATGTATTTATTAGTAGTGACATGGCCTAATGATATTTTGAAACTCTACGTTACGTAGAGTTTGATTTTCTGTTATTATAAGGATATCAGAATCTAAATTTAAGAGGCATCTCAAAATACCCATCTAAGCCGAAGGTCAAGATTTCTTCAGATTTCAAGGAATATGGCTTAAACGTTAAATTTATTTGAACTAGACCTGTTTTGCAAGAGAACCAAGACGATCCACTATCGAAGAATACTCGCAATCATAAAACTGATAATGTTTTTATTCGATCTGAAATCACAATGTACAATGTATTCTAATTGACTAAATCAATTGGTAATAAACGAAACAATTAAAACGAGCGAAGCAGGAATAACTGATACAAACTTTTTAACAACCATTATGCCATGCCGTCACTGGTCGTCAATATCCAAAAACTCATGAAATCCATACAAAACTAACAAAACTGAAATGATTAACAATATTATAACAGTGATCATAAACTTACTTCTACAGCTAGTTTTCTTAACTTTCCTTGATCGGGATAACCATGAAACAGTGTAACAGGTAAGCAATAAATCACAGGAAACATGTCCAGTTCAGATCTCGAGTAAAAACTAAAACTGCTTAAATAAAGTCGGGGTTTATCTACTAGTTGACTTTCCTGTTGGGCATGCACGAGGCTACCGCAAATTCCTTAACTAGGAATTCTTCACATAGTTTAAAATTTCGTAAGCAAAACTGTCTCTGATCTAGCCAACAATTTTCAGAGGGACATTTCGTTTTTTGGGGGGTTACTTTTCTCCTGGGATGCAGATCATTGAAACGAGTTAGACATATCAACCTCTTCAATAGCATTTCGCTGGTCTTGACTTTAAATATGGCGAGCTAGTGTTGAAGTCCTGAGGTTTGCGGAACCAATGGTAAAATGATTTTTTTTTCTTGCTTTCGGCAAAGCGAACGGAACATCGAACTTCAGCCATTTGTTCTTCTCTAGCCAGCTCTGTTGAAAGTTCCGCTTTGGCAACTTCGATTTCGATTCACTCGATTGACCTTTTTGAGGCTCAGCTTCGGCAGTTTCTTGTCTGTGTTGTTGCCCAAAAAATTCTGAAAGCTTTCTTTGTTTTGACATCACTTTGCATTCACGCACATCAAGAAGGGGCTCCCAATTAAGCACGTGGATCTATATAATATAGCCCCCTATCGCGTTTATTCAAACTGATGCCCGGGAACCTCGGAAAATGGAGCCTTTTACGTACGTCATATTCGCCGGATTTTGGTTCTTGCTTTACTTTTAATCTTCTGAAATTTAAACCAAAAAATTGTTTTAAGAAGATTTTGGACGAGGAGAAACTACGTTTCCTTGTTTCTTTTTCTTTTGAAACGCAATTTGAAGTGCGCCAAATTGACCCACAACAGGATTTTTAATTGGACATCTTTGCTCAAACCACGGCAATCCCTCAATGGCGCGCTCTAGATCAGACACTGCAAAACCGATGTCGCAAATTCGGGTCATGACATCTCAATTTTAAGGAACATTTCGCCTCCATTTACAACACTCCCGTTTTTTAAGGAATCCTTCACAGTTTTATAACTGTAGACAGCTTCTTCTTCAAGTGTAAAAATACTTGCGATGCGTATTTATTTTGATTTAGCGATAGGCCTCGAGCAGTCGTCCTTCTTTCCTTGCTCAGAGACACGCACGGCGAGTGAAATTGATTACGCTGCTTCCGGTCTATTTTAGCGAACACAAATCTGGTCAGATGTATTTCGCTGCTGTTTGAGGTGTTTGTAACGCATTTCCAGTTTCCGCTGATTGGCCAAATCTTGACAGCTCGGGGGGCCGGAAGACAAAGCCGGCATTAGGGGCGGAATACAAATTGCCGAGAGAACGTCGCAAACGTCCTCTCCCTTGTCCCTCCCCACACCACACCCTACCCCGTGTCACCCAGAGTCACAGGACACTGCGCTGCGATGAATGCGCCATCTATACGTTTCAGATACCAGACGTTTTCTTCGCCGTTTCGCCAGTTATTGTCGCCGCTTCGCTGCTTGAGTTTGTTCGCGCAGACTCTCAAATTATAAAAAAATAAAATAAATAAAAAAAATTAGAAACCTCTACGTTCCGGGCACACTATTCTTTGTAGACCCCTCTGTTGATATTGCAGATTATTATCATTTGACCTCATTTTCATAAACTTAACCTCAAAATCTGAATATCTTATTTATGCTTATCAAGCACGAATAACCGTGCCGAAAGACTAACTAAAATGCGAGGGGTCACGTCAACTGAGAATAAAGGGCTACTTGATCACGACGTGTTTTTTTGAGGAAATTAGGGTTTCATTATAGGGAAGTCACGATCCGACCAGCGGGAACGTGGAATCATTGACTAAAAATTGACTGTTCCAAACCAAAATGCGACGGCTCAAGTCAATTGAGAATTATACCAAGGACTACTTGATCACTAACTTTCAGGTAACATCTTGACTAAGAAATAACTTCTTAAAGTAAACACATCTTATTATTTCTTCTTGCATGCGAATCATCAGCTCAATCGCTAGGCCTGAAACTTGTCTATTTATGTTGTAATATCTCAATGACTTTCTGTGCAACCTACAACATGGACCGGCAGCCACAATGTCTTATACTGTTTTTGCCATATTAGCATTGATTTCAACTGGCTAGCTAAGGTAGAAAAGAACCAACTTACTGTTATTTTGTTTCTTTCGCTTCCGAAAATGTTGTAAGGCCACCGTAGATTAGCAGTGACGTTCACATTGTCTCCTTTAGGAAGTAGGCTATCACCAGCCTTTTCACCATGCGGAAAGACCTCGGAATATCGAATGCATTCTGCACCTTGAAAGGCTAGGGCCAGCCACGATACGATCAAAAGAAGCGCACGACTCATCCTCGTATTCGTTAACTGGAGTTGTCGCTCGGTCAATCAAACGGGAAGAGCATTCCTTTTCATCTCCGGCGATTAAGATTGAACTTACTGACGTAGTTCTCTCGTGATCTGTTGCTAAGGAAAAGGAATAATAACCACATGGGAGATCATTGTCCTCAGCGGGACTCTGACAGGTCAAGCGAGTGGTTGGATCACTAAACCGCATCGGTTAGAAGCACGATATGTGCAATTGATGACAATGTCATTCAAAACAAAAATCGCCAAAAGGCGAGTTTAACTGGGCTGCCTATTTTCCGGGGGGAGGGGGTGGCTGCACACACTCAGGCCAACAGGCTTGTCGCTGACTATTGCGTGACACAGCATCTCATGTGAGAGTAAACATTTACTCATTTGAACATTGTACCCTTTTGGAAAACTTTCGTAACAAGAAAAATGAGTAGGATTTTAAAGTCGGGGCTGTATAGTACCTTTTCAAATTCCACCATTATGAATAAAAATGTTCGAGGCAGGAAGCAATAAGCGCTATTTTTACGCACCCCTCCCCCAGCCCCTCTGCTTCCCAAAATATAGTGTGAGTAATTTGACTTAACCGGAAATTCCAAAATTTATTATCGTTCTACGGGTCATAAAATGCTGTTAATAACAAGCAGTACATTTCTCAATTCTGGTTCTTACAGTGCGTTTCACAATACTTTTGACAAACGGTTTCCGAAGTTCGTTTAAAATTCCTGAAGTTTGGCACATTTCGTTACGCAGTTGTCAATCAAATCGCGAAATTTGAACTAAAGTTGTAAATTTCCCGCTGAACGTCGTTGAGAAGTTGCCAAGTTCGTTGAGCGGGTAGACTACGAGTAGTCCCCCATTTTTCCTCAGGGATAGTAGAGCGAGCAAAACGCGAGCACGCATGAAAATCAACCCACGCGAGAAAAGGCGACAAGCGGCGGGGAGAAAGAAAACCCCGCCGCGTGTCGCCTTTTCTCGCGTGGGTTGATTTTCACGCGCGCTAGCGTTTTGCTTGCTCTACTATCCCTGAGGAAAAATGGGGGACTACTCGTAGTCTATTGAGCGGGAAATTCACGCTATTCGGTAATACAGTTGGTTTGGTAATTATTTTTAAAATGAATCCATTAACAGTGCAAGGAAAAGCAACCCCAAGTTCTGTTTGGCAGAAAATTATTGCAAGCTGGTTAGAAGGTAAGGGCCCGAAAAATAGGAAAAGAGCTACGACTACAGAAACAAACCAGAGGGGATTCAGAAGCCGAAACAGGAGGAAATAAAACTCGGTTAGCACGTACTGACGATGTTTATAGTTACATTGAGTACTGTAAAGAATCAAAGCCCAGTATTTACAGCTGTGAGATCCAAAACAAATTGGTGGAAGACAAAGCGTGTTTACCTAAAAATGTCCCGTCGCGTTCATCGTTAAGCGGGCTATTTGATCCGATGTCAGAAGTTCTAGTCGAAGCCTACTCGTAAATTGGCTCGCAGCGAGAGTTTCAAAAATAAGCTGATAACTTTCGTTATCCATTTTGTCCTTGAAAGTTTCCATCCAATTCGATAAATCTGCCATTACAAAATATGCAGTCCAGTTTTAAGAACGAATGTCGCTAAGGATTGAGCAAAATAGGAAATGGTCAAACAAAACCTTCCCTCATAATTTGTCTGTAGTTAGTACTTCAGATGAAACTACTCCTCTGTTTAATTCTACCGGTTTCTGTAAAGTAGGGGATCATTGCAGGCAAAAAAACAGATGTGACTGTGTATGTACAGATCGTAACCTAAGTATCCTGGAGCAAAACTACAGGGTACAGCTGAGGGCAGTACGGAAGGGCTTACCTGGATTATTCCCGTCGCGGAAAAGAGAAATAGGGAGCTTTAGCATCGACGACGGCAACGGCAGCGAAAACGTCAGTTTTAAAATGAATTCCCGTTTTTTCAATCTTTATCGCGTTTATTCCAATTTGATGAAAATGGCAAGTGTAGGCGAATTTTCCTGGAGTTGATTTCTTGAGGACCGCACTCAAGTTTAGAAACAGAAAAAGAGATTCGTCGTCGCTTGTTTACGTCGTCCATAAAACTTGCAATTAGGCATTTTCACGTCGTAGCCGTACAAGGACGGTAAAGAAATGTACAAAAAAGCATGGTGCACGTGCAAAGTTGTTGTTTTGTTAATCTCAACCTATTGCTTTTTTAACGTCCTCGTTGCCGTCGCCGTCGTCGTTGCTAAAGCTCCCTAATGTCCGTGAAAGTACTGAGTGTAGTGAACTTTGTAGCGTTATGTATGTTAGACCTAGTGTTCTTAAATCACTAACCTGAGATCAGGCCCAATTTTAGCGGTTCTCATACATTCTCTCTAACGGCTACCGGAATGTTATTACAAAGCGAAACGAAAATTGAGCCTGATCTCAGGTTATTAAATCACATGCAGGAGAATAAGGGACCAGTCTATACTCAGTGCATGCTAGCCAAAAGGTAGATGTACGGGACATTCTTGATTGGATTACAAGGTGATTGCCCAAATTGTAAACATGCTTGTAGACCCAATAAGTTCCAAAAAGAGGCAGCTCAACAAGTGAGCCTTTGTAAGCCATCGCCACTTGACATTTTATCAATGAATTTAAACATGTCTGGAGTAGTGTCTAAATTACTAGAATTGCGATGTAACTGGAAGGTACAGAATCACGCGTAGGGGCCTCAAAAGAAACTAAATACTATATACAATTTATCCCCCCAAGAAAAATTACCTGTGTATCATAACATTGCTCAATGCATGAGGTCTGGTCACAGGAACTGCAGTGTTACCGGGCGAGAAATGCCTCTCTTTAAAGACTGAAGTATACTTGCTTTTTCTATGTTCAATGAAAATTGTCTCTGGTCCAATCTTTAGCATTTTTTACTGAGACCGTACCCCAGCGACGGAGAGAAAACCTAACGTAAGTCTTACCGACCTAATACGGTGTTGTCCTTTCACTCAGGGTTACTCTGGCGTGTTTCGCTTTTTGGTAGTCTTTATTTTGCGGTTTGTAAAAACAGGTTCACCCACTCTCTTATCATTCCCCAATATTCGGTCGGATCCAGCGCCTTAAAAAAAAAAGCTAAACGCGACGGGTCTTTGTTCAAATTTTTTTGTCGAACAATTCGGAAATCTTTCCAGTACTTCCAAGTAGCGAAAGTCTCCGATTAGACCTTTCTTTCTCAAGGTTTTTAATCGAAGTTCTTCATAATTAACTTTCTGGCGTAATCTGGCTCTTAATATCGTTTCAACTGCACTCAATGACCTTTACTTTACCCTCTGTTTTGGAAGCCATTTTGAACCCGGAATAGGCCATTCGCGCATGGCGTCATTTTACTACTACGACCAGAATCCTTTATGTCTTTCCTTTTATATTTAATATTTTTTAATTCCACCCTTGCACCAGAAGTCTGGTTAAAAGCCTGATGAGTCTGGGAAACCCTGGTTGAACCAGACTTATCAGGCTTTTGACAATTATCAACTAAAATTGAAAGCCTGGTTGAGCCTGGTCTTACCAGGCTTTCAAGGTAAGCCTGGTTATAATTTACCATGAAAGTCTGGTAACTCAGGTCTCTACTTAAAAATCCTAACCAGAAATGCTTGGTTAGTCTGGTATTACCACCCTTTCCTGGTAGACCTGGTTGAAATTTTCCACCTCAAAAGCTTGGTAAGCCTGGTTTAACCAAGGTTTTCTGGTAAATCTGGTTTAAAATTTCCACCTCAAAAGCTTGTAAAGCCTGGTTTAACCAGAGTTTCCTGGTAGGCCTGGTTAAAATCCCCTACCTCAGAAGCATGGTAAGCCTGGTTTAACCAGGATTTCCTGGTAGGCCTGGTAAAAATCTCCCACCTCAAAAGCGTGGTAAGCCTGGTTCTCTCAGACTTTTTTCTAGTAATCTGGTTTAATTTTAACCTTAAAAACTTGGTAAGCCTGGTTGACAATGTCAATCATAAAATATGTAAACAAGGGACAAAACAATAACAAGGTTTTTTCCTGGCTTTCGTGATAAAGTTAAAAATATCATGTCAAGAAGCAAGAGCTGGGCTGAAAAGTACATGCTACCAACAGAAGTAAAGATCTGGTGATTTACAGAAAGTGGAGACTGATGCGTTGAGAAAGTTTCTTAAGGATGTCTGACATGAACATGGCTGATTGTTGTTGTTTGGCGCTAGACTTGTGTCTTGATTCCCTTTCAAGAACCGCAAATTTTGGCAAAGAATGCATTGCTGACGGGATGCTTTCAAGCAAAATGTTCTTTATTTAGTGTTTGTCTATAAATCCGATTTAAATTAGTTTCTTGATGCCATAGAGGATTTCTGTCAATAATTTGTGGATAGCTGATTTCGCCATATTTCGAGAGTTGATTAATAATGATCAGCGGGCGACTACCACGCTGTTATCATTTGGAATAGAAAGCTGTTCCCTTAAGAATTTAGCGATACAAAGTGTGTTTATCACAAAATTGCAGAACTTCTTGTTTTTGTGGGGACTAACACAGTAACGCATCTTTTAAAGGAATTTGCTTTTAGCCGTTTGGTTCATCAAAATCAGTCCTATTGATTGCAGTTTTGACTGTGTCTCTCTCTTTTGTGCACTTGGAACCCACTCGCTGAAATCTGCTATGTTTTTTTCAATATTTGAGTTCCTTTCCCCATTTTAAAACAAATCAAATTGAAAGTGTTTACTTAGATTATCAACTGTTTCGACACTTTGTTTAGACTTTAATGAGGTCAGTGCAATCCTACAAGCACTACATATATGCGCGCTGTTGTCCAGGTCAAGTCGGGAGATGAAATTTGATAGTAGCTTGTGGTATGTTAAAGCCGGTCTACTTCGCTTTTGTTAAGACCATGTTAGAGTTTTTTGCAAACTACACATTTTGTTAAATCACGAACACATTTGCCAAGACCAACGAGGAAAATAATCGCGACGATAGCTTTGAGACACGCCATTTTGATGAGGGTAGACCCTGTGGGGTATATACTTCATGGTGGAAAGCCACAAGTGCACCGGTAATATACACTCTGCATAATATATAGTATTGTGTCTTCTCTCTAATAGCTAGTGGTAGTAACTAGTAGTTACTTGTAGTTACAAGTAGTTGCTGCTAGTTACTAGTAGTTGGTCGTAGTTACTAGTACTTGTCGGTAGTTACTAGTAGTTACTGGTAGTTTCTGGTAGTTATAGGTAGTTACTAGTAGTTACTGGTAGTTACTAGTAGTTGTCGGTAGTTACTAGTAGTTGCTAATAGTTACCGGTAGTTACTAGTAGTTACTGGCAGTTGCTAGTAGTTATCGGTAGTAACTAGTAGTTACTGGTAGTTAGTAGCAGTTGTCGGTAGTTACTAGTAGTTACTAGTAGTTGGTGGTAGTTATTGGTATTTACTAGTAGTTACTGGTAGTTACTAGTAGTTGCTGGTAGTTACTGGTAGTTGTCGGTAGTTACTAGTAGTTATTAATAGTTGCTAGTAGTTATCGGTAGTTAGTAGTAGTTACTGGTAGTTAGTAGCAGTAGTCGGTAGTTACTAGTAGTTACTAGTATTTGCTAGTAGTTACCGGTAGTTACTAGTAGTTACTGGTAGTTACTGGTAGTTACTAGTAGTTACTGGCAGTTACGACTAGTTGTCGGTAGTTACTAGTAGTTGGTGGTAGTTATTGGTATTTACTACTGGTTACTGGTAGTTACTAGTAGTTGGTGGTAGTTACTGGTAGTTTCTGGTAGTTGCTGCTAGTTATTGGTAGTTACTAGTAGTTACTAGTAGTTGTCGGTAGTTACTAGTAGTTGGTGGTAGTTATTGGTATTTACTAGTATAGTTACTGGTAGTTACTAGTAGTTACTAGTAGTTGCTGGTAGTTACTAGTAGTTAATGGTAGTTACTAGTAGTTGCCGGCAGTTACTACTAGTTACTGGTAGTTGCTAGTAGTTGGTGGTAGTTACTGGTGGTTGCCGGTAGTTACTAGTCGTTACTGGTAGTTACTAGTGGTTACTAGTAGTTGGTGGTAGTTACTAGTAGTTATCAGTAGTTTCTAGTAGTTACTGGTAGTTTCTAGTAATTACTGGCAGTTGCTAGTAGTTATCGGTAGTTAATAATAGTCACTGGTAGTTACTATCAGGTGTCGGTACTTACTGGTAGTTGTCGTTAGTTACTAGTAGTTATTAGTAGTTGTTTGTAGGTACTAGTAGTTACTGGTAGTTGTTGTTAGTTACTAGTAGTTACTTAGTAGTTGTGGGTAGTTACTAGTATTTACTAGTTGTTGTCGGTAGTTACTGGTAGTTACTAGTATCTGTAGGTAGTTAAAGAATGTTAAAAAAAGATGGAGATAATATAAGGAATCACTTGGTAATCATTCATTTAAGGGTTTTGAGAATTTTATTTGTGTTGTTATAAGAACCGAGTCGACTGTTTTCAGTTGCTTCGCCCATTTCTATTATCGCTGTTGAAGTGAAACTCTAGAAATATAGCAGAACACTTAATGTCAATGTTAGTTATATTTTTCCTCAAGTACTGATGTTTCCCTTGTTGACTTCGTCTCGGGAAACATCAGGACTCTCGGCGTTCTCACTTCCTTTCCTGTAGGTTGCACCAATGTGGTATTAAACTAATGTTCACACAAAGCAATCACTTTAAGTAGACTTTATTTGTGAAAGTTCATCTTAAACTTAATATAACTTTACACAGAATGACAGGTTGGCTCATATATTCCAATTAAAGTGACATGTATTTCAGTTTCAATGTCAGAACTCTTTTCCTTTAATTTTATTTCTACTAATTTATAAAATCATCACTTAATGATGTCGCTGACATAGTCATTATCACTTTGAAAACCTTGTAAACAGTAAGTCTCTAATGTGTTTGAAGTAAATATCCATTTCCTAATTGTGGTAGTCGTTTGTAAAACCAATGTTACACTAAAAGTTCTCTTTCTATAATTTGATACAAACGGTTTTAATTATCTAATTTTAAGGCGGCTGCGTAGGTGGATTTTTCAAAAATCAAATTTTTTGATGTTGCCACTGTCACAGAACAGTTCAACTTTTGAACTGTTCTGTGACCGTGGCCCATGTGTTTGTTTCGAGTATCGTACGGTAATGAAACGACATCGCACTTGCTCCCAGCAAGAACAAAGAGCTGATAGCGTTATGTTACATCACAGGAAAGATCATGAAGGATTGTTGTCTTTAAGGGAACTTTACCACAAGGCTGCTTCCTGCTGGAGCAATTGGTGGATTAGATACGTGATCTGAGAGTCAGTAAAAAGGAGAGTCACTTGGATCTAGGATGGACCCATCCTCATCCAAGTAACACTCCTTATTAAGAATCCAGATATTCCCGTTGGGCTGTTCTCCCAGCACTGTCATTTAAATATATTTCTACCTATCATCAGTATAATACCACTGAAAACGCATTTTAGTCTAAAATAAATTTCGTGTTAATCTGTAGGTTTTACATTAAACTAAAGCCCCATTCACGCCAAACCTTAAACATAATTAATAAAACACAGTTTTAATTTTCTTTGTTTCATAAAAGCTGCTAACTAACTTATATGGATTGCAAATTCAGTGCAAATTACAAAACATGTTGAATTTCCTTAGGGAATCCTGTGTGAAACGCTGTGTCCAGTTTTCCAAGTCGGCTTTTAATTTTTCTAAAACGTGGTTTAATTAAACATGTCTAGTTAGTGTGGATGAGGCATAAGTAAGTCCTGATTTTATGGAAGCTTTAAAAAAAATCACATTTTGTTTTGTTTCAGCTGACGTCTAGGCGATGTTACGAAACGATATTTTTAACACCTGAATATTTAATTTGCACACGTCATCAGTTACGAAACTAATTTGTCGGATCGCGTAAATATCGGCTCAAACCCTTTCTAAACCCATCATTGTTTCATTAAATTATTCCTGATCAAGAATAACAGTTTGTGTCGTCCCCAGATCGTGTTGCTGCTGCTCCTGCTGGTTCTGCACTTTCTGCTGTCTTCTCGTTAATCTGAGCGTTGACGTTCTCTCGTTCTGTTTTTCCGAGGGGGACCTGACATTAAGTGATTTGTTATATTTCTAGACTTTCACTTCAACAGCGACAATAGAAATGGGCAAAGCAAATGAAAACAGTGGACTCCGTTCTTATAACAACACAAATTTAATTCTCAAAACCCTTTAATCAATCATTACAAAGTGATTCCTTATATTATCTGCATTTTTTTAACATTCTTAAACTACCGACAGCTACTAGTATAACTACCGACAACTACTAATAACTACTAGAAACAAACCACAACTACCAGTAAGTAACGACAACAACTAGTAACTACCAGTAACTACCGAAAACTACCACTACCACTAACTACCAGTGACTACTAGTAACTACTGACAACTACTAGTAACTACCAGTGACTACTAGTAACTACTGACAACTACTAGTAACTACTAGTAACTACTATTAACTACCGATAACTACTAGCAACTACCAGTAACTACTAGTAACTACCGATAACTACTACTAACTACCAGCAACTACTAGTAAATACCAGCAACTACTAGTAACTACCACCAACTACTAGTAACCACTAGTAACTACCAGTAATGACTAGTAACTACCGGAAACTACCACTAACTACTACCAACTGCTAGTAACTACCAGCAACTACTAGTAACTACCGATAACTACTAGCAACTACCAGTAACTACTAGTAACTACTGACAACTACTAGTAACTACCAGTAACTACTAGTAACTACCAGTAAGTACCGACAACTACTAGTAACTACCGATAACTACTAGCAACTACCAGTAACTACTAGTAACTACTGACAACTACTAGTAACTACCAGTAACTACTAGTAACTACCAGTAAGTACCAGTAACTACTAGTAACTACTGATAACTACTAGCAACTACCAGGAACTACTAGTAACTACCAGAACTACTAGTAAATACCAACATCTACCACCAACTACTAGTAACTACTAGTAACCACCGACAACTACTAGTAACTACCAGTGACTACTAGCAACTACCAGTAACTACCAGTAACTACCAGTAACTACTAGTAACTACCAGTAACTACTAGTAACTACCAGTAACTACTAGTAACTACTGATAACTACTAGCAACTACTAGTAACTACTAGTAACTACGGACAACTACCAGTAACTACCACCAACTACTAGTAACTACTAGTTACTACCACTAGCTATTAGTGAGAAGACACAGTACTATATATTAGACAGAGTGTATATTACCGGTACACTTATGGCTTTCCACCATGAAGTATATACCCCCTGTGGTAAGCATCCATGTACACTGCTTGTTCAGCGGTCGCGCATGCTTATGCAAAAAAGATCCCTGTTTAAACAGTCAAAAAAGAACCTGAATAAAACTGATTTACTCAGGCTTTATTGAGTGCGATGCTCTCTCTTAAAGAAGTACAGTGTAATCAAACACACTATAGAACAATACGCAATAAATGAAGTGAATGTATATTCATATATGTTAGACTCCAGAAAAACATGAACAGAAATGGACATGCAAGTGCAGTTTTAGAGATGCAAGCATAAACATAGCATGGTCCTCAGTAGAGGTGCATATGCATAGCATAAGAGATTATGCGTTGGAGAAGATGGCCTTAACAGAGGCATAAGAATAAACACAAGAATGAAACGTACATGTAAGCTTACGTTGAACTGTGGAGAATTGTTTTTGACTTTGCCGCTGTCAGGTTCCAGTTTGTAATAAGATTTCCGTACGGCCCCATTCATATATAAGGCTTGCAGCAGTCATTTCATACTATTTCACAAAAATAGTTAATGTGATGGGAATCGAAACAGAAGACTTAAGCTTGTATGATCTGAATATTGCTGCACGGAAATCTTAGCTTACCACGTACAGTATATGAGTTTCTTGTTAGCGTTGATTTTTTATAATGCTTCGCTACAGATAAATATCGTACCTCAACGTAAAGACTGGCCCATCTTCTGCTATGATTTAGCCGACGACCATGTTCCCTGTAAAACTAAGTCCGCAAAAACTCGCCTTGAACCTCGTTGATCGCAGTTTCTCACTCCGCTACAGGGCGAATAAATCGGTCAGTATAAAACACGGACTGCTGACTGCGGACCACGGACTGCGGACTGGGTATAAAATACGGACTAGGTATAAAATGAGGACTCCGGACTGAGTATAAAACACGGACTAGGTATAAAACGCGGACTACGGACTATGTATATAAAAACAGCTTTAGAAGGTAAAACTGAGAGAAATAGAAAGCGGACTAGCAAAAACAGTAGTCACAGCTTTAACGCTGTTCACGTAGTCTACTCCGTTCCCACGGAGAAGGAAGGTTAGCCGGTACTCAAGGCAACTGAAATTAAACTCTGAATTTTATAAAAAGAAGGAGTTTGAAGAGATTTCAATTTGCAGTTTTACACCAATAAGAAGCACCGAATTAAAAAAATAGTATTAGTGTTAGTCAGATCAGTAAAATTCTTATCGGATGCCACAATTCCGTTTCCAATAAAGCCTTGGGAATATGAGGACTAAAATGAAGAACTCAGACGAGAAGGTCAATGCGATGCACAAAAGCAGTATTTAGGTGCGAGGGATTACTCACATGCGTGAATAATAACCGACACGAGTCATCCAACGTTATATTCTAAGCGATGATTATGATGACATGATTTACACCCTGCTCCTGATCCCCGGAAGGGGGTATCTCTGGGAATTCTTGGTGGGGGTGTAGTTCTCCGAATCCTGACCTTATTGCAGACCAAAAAATTGTCATTTTCCACACCCGTTTTCAGACTAGATCTCTAAAATCCATACCTATTTTCGGACCTGGCCTAATTTAGCCTGTTCCAGGTTCTCAGATAGTTGGGGAGACTCCCCAGTTTTCTCCCGTTTTATTTTCGTGTTTTCGCTTTCTCAATTCAGCGGACCCAACTATCTCAGAGCGTTGAACAGGTTAGGTCTAATTAGGCAGAAATTTTGTCATCATTACCAAGTTAGAGCGGAAACAAAAAAATTCTCCAAATGCATTTCGAATTCGCACATTTCTATTACGTTCTTATTCATTTGGAATTGAAACGATAAATACGTCCATCCATGTACGCTCCCGTAGTTCCTCGAAAATCATAACCGATTCCTCACCAAAATGGGCAAAGTGTTTTCAGACCAAAAAGGCCCAAACCCCCTACCCTTCCATTATAGAAGGGAGTACCACCCCTGATCCTGACCCCTTTCATGATTGTTAGAAAGCAAGACAAGGTCTAAAAATGGGTGAAGAAAATAGCATTTTGATCCGGCTCATGATTCAGAGAATCGGGCGGGATACCTCCACCAAGAATTTTTAGGAGTATTTACAACTTTAACTCACGTGTCTTGCTATTTAGCAATCTTTTGATCTTACTTCTCCTTACCTAGAACCAATTTGCACGGTTTTTACCAAAGTAGTCCGTAGTCCGTATTTTATACCCAGTCCGCAGTCCGCAGTCCGCCTTTTATACCTTGTCCGTGTTTTATACCCAGTCCGTATTTTCTAGTCCGCGTTTTATACCTAGTCCGTATTTTATACCCCGTCCGCAGTCCGTAGTCCGCAGTCCGCAGTCCGTGTTTTATACTGACCGGCAAATAAATGTTGGGCGGTGAAACGAGCGCTCCGCTCTTCATTTAATGTGTGATGCGGAGTAGGACTGGCACGAGCGCTCTTTCCGCGCTTCCGTTGCGCCTGAAGGTCGGCGAAATTTCCTTTTTGCAAACCGGAAATCCTATTTTCTTTCTGTAATTTCAGGCTACAATGTGAAATAGATAAATTCGTTTCATAACAATATCAATAAACAGTTTCATATGTTTGTGTCTGTATGCCTAATATATAGATTTAGCCAGGGCTAAAAGCGAAACTCCAATTAATTAATTAATTAATAATTTAAATCAAACAATAAACTTTTAATCCACAAATCAGTTAACTTAAGGGCACATTCATGTGACTTTTGAGGGAAAGGCTTAGTTATTTTAGAGTAAAACATCTTACATCGAATTGATAACCTTATATGTACACCCAAAAAATAGCAAACATCTTCGATCACATTCAAGATCACAGTAGATTAGGCGTCGAAAACAAATTCTTGGAAAACAAATCACGCCGATTTTTTGCGTTCGACAGGTTTACTTTACAAATTCTTGCCAACAAATCTGGGGGTGTTTAAACCAACCTTTTATAATTTTTATACATCACATTTCAGGTGAAACAGTACTATTTATCATACAGACCTCGGACAGAATGCGGTATTTCACAACTTTTCAAGACAAATT
>CALNXK010000049.1:880000-905000 GCA_942486035.1 Porites lobata | reverse complement strand
ACAAAGAGGTGTTCGCCAAGGGTGCCCTCTTTCCGGCTCCCTATTTGTGCTGTGCGCTGAAATTCTTGCTAATGCAATAAGGTCTAATGCAAATATTCAAGGAATCAACATATATGGAAAGGAATTCAAAATTTCACAATACGCAGATGATACCACTGTTTTTGTCTCTGATATAACATCTGCCCAAAACCTCTTCCAACTGCTCCACGCTTTTCAAAAATGCTCTGTTCTTGAAGTAAACAGAAGCAAGACAGAGGGCTTGTGGCTAGGCGCGAACAAAAACAACCCGGAAGAACCTCTTGATATTGCATGGCCAAAAGATCCTGTATTTGCACTTGGTATTCACTTCTCTTATGATGACGAGGCTGCTTTCAAAAGGAACTTTGAACAGAAACTGTCCTCGATGGCTTCCTTGCTAAACTTGTGGTACCCTAGGAACTTAACTTTACATGGTCGAATTGTCATTTTAAAAGCATTAGCCCTCTCCAAACTTATTTACAACACTGCTGTCCTCACTGTCACCCCACATTTATTCAAAAAGTTAATAAAGCTATTACCCAATTCGTCTGGCAAAAGAAAAAAACCAAAAAATAAAACAAACTACCCTGATTGGCCCTAAAGAAAAAGGTGGTCTCTCATTGCCTGATTTTGACATAATTAACAATGCTCTCAAAGCAACTTGGATCAGAAGACTAGACAGCTGTCATCCCACCGCGAGTTGGACTTACATTCCTGTTTCCCTGCTAGAGCGAGTTGGTGGTCTCTTTCTCCTTAAATGTAACTTTGAACTTAAACATCTTAACATACACATTCCATTGATCTTTTACGAGAAAGCCTTGTTGGCCTGGCAATCCATAAATTCGTTCACTCCCTCCTCAAAAGAAGAAATACTGAATGAAATCTTATGGAACAACCGCTTTATTAGGATCAACAATTATTCAGCATACTATAAAGCATGGCATGTAGCGGGTGTTGAAAAAATTGGAGATCTCTTCAACGGCAATACCTTTCTATCTCACCGAGACTTCTGCTCTTATTTTGGTCTTAAAACTAATTTTCTTACCTACTACGGTTTATGCAAAGCAATTCCTCCTAACTGGATCAAAATAATGAAGGTAAATTAAAACCGCCTTCGAATAAATCCATAAGTATGGATAGAATTCCCGTTGAGAAGCTTTCTTCTAAGCTTGCTACCAACTTTTTTGTTGAAAGGAAATTTGTTCCTGCCACCGCCAAAAAAAGACTCAGAAAAGCTAGTTTAAACGAACAGCAAATTTCTCAAATTTACAAGATGCCTTTCAGTGCTACGAAAGACATACAACTCTCAATGTTTCAGTTCAAGATCTTACACCACATCTTACCCACCAACGCTACATTATATAAATTCGGAATTAAGGAACATGACCGCTGTCATTTATGCGCTGAAAAGCAAACAATCACACACCTATTTGTGACTTGCCCCAATGCTCAGCTGTTTTGGACACATTTTTCAGTTTGGTGGCGCGAAAAAAACAACATTGAGATCTCGCTTTCTGAAGCACAAACACTTTATGGCATTACAGACACCGTGCCTCAGTGTCTTGGTTTAAACCTCTGCTTGATAATTGCAAAATACTATATTTACACCGCGTCTAAAAATGAGGAAGATTATTTTTTCGACGCTTTTTTGTCTATCCTTAAAAATAAAATACAAATTGAAACTAGCAAAGCTAAGGTGCAAGTCAAGCTGTAAAAATAATTTTCTTGATTCTGGCTAATTTCCCTTGTTTTTTGGCTTTTTTGTTTTGTTTGTTTGTTTGTTTGTTATTTATTTATTTATTTATCTATTTTTTTGTCGTTTTTAGCGTATTCACTCTTCGTTAATAGATAGTAAGTTAGTAATTAGTGTATTAGAATGCTTTTTTCATTATTTTGTAACAGACTCCAACTCATCGGCTCCTGTTTTGTAAGCATTATCTTGTAAGTTTATATTATGTAAGTAAGTAGTATTTAACTTAGCAAGTTATATGTAAGTAGGTATTAAAGCTTTATGTAAGTAAGTACTATGTTAGTAAGTCAGCATTATGTTTGTAAAAACAATAAAAATTAAAAAAAATAAAATAAAATAAAAAAAATAAACAAGGCTTGTAATGCGGCATTTTATCATTTACATAACTTGAGACGTATTAAGAAATACCTGTCGAGAGATTCTTTAATTACTTTGGTTCCTGCTTTTATAACAAGCCGTCTTGACTATTGTAATAGTTTATTGTTTGGCTTACCAAAGGCGCAGATCGCTAAATTACAGCGTGTACAAAATGCAGCAGCAAGACTTATTCTTGGCATCGGAAAGTTTTCTCACATTACACCGGCGCTTTATGAGCTGCACTGGCTGCCGGTTGCTTTGCGTATTGACTATAAGATTTTACTTTTGACTTTCAAATGTATTTAAAGTCTGGTAAGCCTGGTTCATTTAAAACTTTAAGAGCCTGGTTAAAGTCTGGTTTTCCTGGTTCTTAGGATAACCAGGCTTACCAGGAATACCTTGGTTAACCAGGCTTTTTGCACATATGGTAACGTCTGGTAAGCCTGGTTTGAAAACCAGAAAAGTCTAGTTGGTTCAACCAGGCTTGCACCCGGGTAAACCCTGGTTTAACCAGGCTTTTGGCGCAAGGGCAGCGAGGGTTAAATAACAAAAGCCCTAATTTGCACAAGAAAGCAAAACCCTGAAGGATTCTGGTCGTAGTAGTAAAATTACGTCATCGTGCAAGTGGCCTATTGAAAAGTCCGGGAAAATCTGGTAGTGCCAGGCTCCCGCGCGGTATGAAATTAAGCAATGGTGTCAAAGGTAGCGTTTAGGACGTGACACATTGCGTGACTAAGATACGTTACTTTAAGCAGTCTCCTGCAGAATTACTATTTTGTCTCAGGTATACATTTTCATTTGATTGGCATGCAAAAATGTATCGAGTGCCCGCGGATTTTTAAGCATCAAAGAGTGAAATATTTACGTAAGAAAAAAATGTGTTCAAAAATGTCTATTTTATAGCCTTGTCAAAAAACGTTCCCCCCACCCCCTTAACTACACACTAGGTATGAGGGAAGGTTTTGTTTGACCATTTCCAAGTTTGCTTAATCCTTAGCGACGTTCGTTCTTAACAGTAAGGAACTGAACGGCAAGTATATCAATCGTCTTGTGCCGGTATTAGAATTGACTAATAGTAAGTTCAACAGTTTATACTCTGAGGGAAAGATTTACAAAGTGGTGCTTGATGACAAATCAGTGTATATTGGTTCAACTTGTGAAGAATTGGGAGTTTACCTCGGTGTAAGAACTTTATTGTGTTGACTTCTTTGTTTTCTCTGTTTTACGTCACCGGTGAGTTTAACAAGTTCTCACACCGAGGATGAGCCAGAATTGGAGACAAGATTGAAATGGCATTTATCCAATAAAAACAGTCAAGTATTCAAACACAAGGATAAAAATCCCAGAATAAAATTAATTATTCATGCACCATGCAACAACAGAAAGAATCTTGAATTGGTTGAACATGGATATATTGAACAGTATTCTAAAAAATATGGAGAAAGATTATTAAATGTGAAATCTAATGCAAACAAAAAGGCTAAAAAGATAATGTTTGAAGTCAAGATGGAGACTGAGACACAACTGAGCGAAAGGATTGCTAAATTAAATACAAAGCTGGCCATAAAGGATGATGAGAAAAATTCAAGATTCTATTTTGATGCATTTGTCGATGGCAAAACATATCAAACGGTAGAAGGATACAATAAAAATACAAAAGACAAAGCATGTGATAAAATATGCAAAAAGAAACAAGAAAAGATTGATAAATTAACGCTTTATTTTGATTAACACATATATTCTTTGCTTTTTTAACATATCAGTACTTTTTATGTACAGAACATATGCGTATACTTAATTCTTCTTTATTTATTATTTCAGGATCCTTTATGATAGTTATCATTACAAAGGATTAACTACAGGAGCCACAATGCGGATTTGTGTGAAAAGTGATTTTAAAAAATAGATCATTACAAAATGCATTCCAGACGTCCCTGACAACTAAAGGCTCTTGAAGGAAACAAACAATCTATTTTTGATTTTGCGAGTTGTCATGAGAGACATCTGGAATGCTTTTGTGTTGCTCACGTCCATTGACGTAATCGACTTCCTGTTTTTCTTAGAAAGTCATGCTATGGTCATTCTTTCCTGTTTCATTTGATTATGCAAATATATTTGAATATGATTTATAAAGTTATATTTATGGGGTGCTAGGGAGCGTAAAACCACGATTTTGAGAAACTGAATTTTTTTTACTAGATAATATGGGCTGCGGGGTGTGAAACCACGATTTTGACCTTCTTGAAAATGACAGTGAGAAATTGCCATGACAGCACCAGTAGTCTGTAATGCACATACATTTACACAGTAAAATAAAACTGAATACTAGACTGAATGTATTTTGATTTAGTGCAGACTGATTCAAAATTATGATGATCGTTTATGTAATGTAATTGCTTGGTCTGATGGCCAGGTTTTAATGAGCGACCGACAAGCCTGGAGATTCTGTTTATCTCACAAACCGAATAAAATATCAGACAGCTAGGTCAAGGTACAATATTCCTTAGTAAGAAATATAGAATTCCAAAACTTTTGCCGTAGAGGCAGGGGGCCTCCTCGGGTTGTGCATTACTTGCCGCATTGTTCAAAGAGCAGATAACTGTTAAACACCGAACTAATCGTTATCCCACGGATACAATTCGGTCATTCGTGCACTTACGTCAACTCGCCTAATTTTTAATAAACTTGGACAGCGCTATCCGGCACGTCAAGGCATGGGTCCACCAAAAAAATAAAACAAAATAAAGGTAAGTGCAGAAAAGCAAAACAAACATAAGGGGCCCTTTATCTTTATCTTATGTTGAGGACTTTACAAACATCCATAGTAGGAAAATCGACCAATTAGATTGTCACACTTAGACGGAGTCCATGCCTCGCTTCAATGACCAGCCTGAGACAACTCGGAAAATGAAATTTGCATTTCCAAAATTAAAGGTCGTGCTCTGCGTCCTGTCAGGTTCCCATTTCTCATGTTTGCATGCACGTTTGGGAGTACATCTTACTCGATCAATTATAAACTTAGTAACGATAAAGCATATTAAGCAAAGGCAGTCGTTAAATGAAGATGTGTTTGAAGCTAGCGTACTGCGCTTTTTCATCGTCTCCTTCAAACGATGCTACGATGAGTACCTTTTGTGGTTTTTCTTCACTATTTGTTGAAGCTGAAACCTTTTGATGAGTTTTTCCCCTCCAAAATCTCTCTCCAAATCTCTCTCTGTATGGACATCCATTGAATGAAGACGTCTCTCAAGCTATCATTGGCACTTTTTATCAGTGCCGTTTTCAAAAGATGGTGGGTTGGGTCGCTTTAAGGTTTCTCTTGTCTTTATGTTGCAGTTTAAATCGTTTCAAATGTGACGGACGATGTCTCTTTTTATGTTATTGCGATTCTGACTTTGGGTGTGAAAAGTCATTCCTTACAGGAAAGGAATGTCTTGGGGAATGTGCTCATTGTAGATCACCACATTAAAAAAATGTATATATATATATCTGTCTGGATTTGATAAAAGGTACCTCCAGAAATTTCAAGTGCGTTTTAACAATTTGACCCTTGAGGTCAATAAAAAGCAGTTGAAAGTCGCTAGTTACGGTTTAAAACGGACGAATTAATCGCTGGCAACACACGAAAAGTTCCTCTTGGCAAAAGCGACAGATTTGTAAGGAAATGAACAACATTTAAAAGCACAGAAATAATGACCTTTCAGTCTCTTAAACTATTTAAACTATGAGGCTCATAGCGAGATGCCCGACTAAAACAGACCGAGAATCCACCTTTCTTGACCCCACAATCGGTTGTCTAAGACAAAATCACTTCAACTAAACACTCACAAAGCGTTTTCATGCTTGTACACAATATTCTAAATCTGTCTGTCAACAACTTCAGGAAATCACACAATTAACCACGTTCGCGCCACTGATAAAACTATCGACAACCAACCAGGCACAATGTTTCCAGACTTAATACGGGCGAAATATCATCAAATTACTCTCTCTCAATAACTCTCGCTTTCTCCACATAAATCATCACATGTAAACTTTGCTGACACAGTCGATTTATTCAAGATCCTGGACGTAGACGAGCCGTTTTGAAAGGGATACATGGACGCCGGCCTTCAAAACAATTTTTTACTAAGTCTCTGGCCTGGTCAGAAATCAGCATCAATTTTGCTATCGCCGAATAGTTTTGACTCCTAAAAGCTACTTTTTGAGGCCAGAGACTCGTCACCGCCCACATCAAAGCTCGCAATATGATGCCTTTCCGTCTCAAGCCCGAGATCAGTGTTTCACCCGTTTAGCCAAAATGAGACGAAATACGGTAACATATTGGACGACGGAAAACAACTTCTACTGCGCAGGCTGATTTCAAATGTCATAGTGTTTTATGACAAGGAGAGAATTATGGGTAATGATAGGTAGGGGAGAGCTGCGCAGGGGGGGTGGTGGGGAAGATGTAAGCAACATATTAAACACATGTTTTTTGATCTACTGCAGCTTTTAAGGAGATTTTTGTACTGAAAAGATCATTAAAAAAAAAAAAGAAAAAAGAATGGTCAAGTACCGAACAAGTCTCAAATGAGACTTTTGCTAAAAATTTCTGGAGGTACCTTTTATCAAATCCAGACAGATGTATATATATATATATTCACTAGGACAGTTAGAAAGGGTTTATAACGCAAGAACCAGAATTGAGAAATGTACTGCTTGTTATTAACAGCGTTTTATGCCCCTTAGTTTTTGAATTTCCCGTTAAGTCAAATTAGTCACACTATATTTGGGAAGCAGAGGGACTGGGGGAGGGGTGTGTGAAAGTAACCCTTATTGTTTCCTGCCTAGAATATTTTTATTCCTATTGGTGGAATTTGAAAAGATACTATACAGCCCCGACTTTAAAATCGTACTCATTTTTCTTGTTACGAAAGTCTTCCAAAAGGGTACAATGTTCAAATGAGTGAATGTTTAACTATCACATGAGATGCTATGTCACGCAATGGTCAGCGACAAGCCTGTTAGCCTTCATGTGTACAGCCACCCCCTCCCCCGGGAAAATTGGCAGCCCAGTTAAAATCGTCTTGTGGCGATTCTTGTTTTAAACGATATTGTCATTAATTGCACATATCGTGCTTCTAACCGATGCGGTTTAGTGATCCAACCACTCGCTTGACCTGTCAGAGTCCCGCTGAGGACAATGATCTCCCATGTGGTTATTGTTCCTTTTCCTTAGCAACAGATCACGAGAACTACGTCAGTAAGTTCAATCTTAATCGCCGGAGATGAAAAGGAATGCTCTTCGCGTTTGATTGACCGAGCAAACACTCTTGTCAACGAATACTAAGATGAGTCGTGCGCTTCTTTTGATCGTATCGTGGCTGGCCCTAGCCCTTCAAGGTGCAGAATGCATTCGATATTCCGAGGTCTTTCCGCATGGTGAAAAGGCTGGTGATAGCCTACTTCCTAAAGGAGACAATGTGAACGTCACTGCTAATCTACGGTGGCGTTACAACGTTTTCGGAAGCGAAAGAAACAAAATAACAGTAAGTTGGTTCTTTTCTACCTTAGCTAGCCAGTTGAAATCAATGCTAACATGGCAAAAACAGTATAAGACATTGTGGCTGCCGGTCCATGTAGTAAGTCGCACAAAAAGTCATTGAGAGATCGCAACATAAATAGACAAGTTTCAGGCCTAGCGATTGAGCTAATGATTCGCATGCAAGAAGAAATAATAAGATGTGTTTATTTTAAGAAGTTATTTCTTAGTCAAGATGTTACCAGAAAGTTAGTGATCAAGTAGTCCTTGGTATAATTCTCAAATGACTTGAGCCGTCGCATTTTGGTGTGGAATAGACAACGTTTCAGTCAATGATTTTGCTTTGGAATTTTCCATGTTCCAGCTGGTCGGATCGTCACTTCCCTAATTTCCCAAAAGACACGTCGTGATCAAGTAGCCCTTTATTCTCAGTTGACGTGACCCCTCGCATTTTAGTGAGTCTTTCGACACGACACGCAGTGATTCTTTTCTCGATAATGGTTCCCCAGAACGAATATCAGAAGGTAATTCGTGCTTGATAAGCATAAATAAGGCTTTCAGATTTTGAGGTTACAAGTTTATGATGATGAGATCAAACGACGATAATCTAAAATATCAACAGAGCGGTCTACAAAGGATAGTGTGTCCGGGAAGTAGAGGTTTCTCATTTTTTTATAATTTGAGAGTCTGCGCGAACAAACTCGAGCAGCGAAGCGGCGACAGTAACTGGCGAAACGGCGAAGAAAACGTCTGGTATCTGAAACGTATAGATGGCGCATTCATCGCGGCCCAGTAGACTGTGGCTGACCCAGGTTAACACTTGCCCGTGGGTAAGCTCGCTTGGGGTGTGGTGTGGGGAGGGAGAAGGAAGAGGAAGTTTGCAACGTTGTCTCGGCAATTTGTATTCCGCCCCAAATGCCGACTTCGGCTTCCGGTCCCCTGACCTGTCAAAATTTGGCCAATCAGCGGAAACTGGAAATGCGTTACAAACACGTTACACAGCAGGCGATTGTTAGTGGCGAAATACATCTGATCTGATTTGTGTTGCTAAAACAGACTGCGAGCAGCATAATTATACGATTTCGCTCGCCGTGCTTGTCTCTGAGCGAGGAAAGAAGGACGACTGCTCGCGGTCTATCGCTAAACCAAAATATATAAGCATCGCAAGTATTTTTACACTTGAAGAAGAAGCTGTCTACAGTTATAAAACTCTGAAGGATTCTTCGAAAAACGTTTTAGTTTTAGGGACTGTGCAATAATTATCAGGAGGGGCTGAAAAACTAGAGATATCTAGCAAAAACTTAGACAGTACCCCCCTCCAAAACCAAAAAAATTAGTTCTATGCCCCCCTCTGTTATGTTAAAAATAACGTCCCCCCCCCTCCCACCACACTGGTAAACTTAAAACTGGACTGAGCTACCATCACAGCTTCAATAATGACAAACGTTATTATGTAACATCTAGTATCGAGAAGGATGTTGATCGCTTGATTGAAGATTTAGACAAAGCATTTGCTAAGTACCGGGGTGCTTACCACATTGGCTCAAAATCTAAAATTTCTGAAGCCAGAAAGAGAAAGGAGCAGAGAAAAAAATCAAAGAACAGGAGATTGAACGTCTCAAATAACAGACGAAAAAGAGCTTGCATTATATTTAGATCCTTGGGAGGAGAGCCTATTGAACTTTGTTATGAGCCACATATATATGGAATTCTGCAAATCGATTCAGTCGATGAAGAAACATTACTTTTTGTCACATCAAAAACCGACAAAGCTTGTCTACGAGATCTGTTTGATTCCCATTGTTTTATGGGGGAAGCTGAAAACAAGTTCATGATTTTTGCTTTACATAGGATCAGCTCAGTTAATTAGAAGACGGGTTAAAATTGATCAGTTGTGAATTTGCTTTTTATTTTGATGGAATATTTTCAATAATCGTTTAACAGCTGTTCGTGTTGATATTTGTTACAGTCTATCATGATGCCTGTATTGAGAATCTTTTATTGCGTTTAATTTTATTTACATTTCGAATAAAACTTAAGGGCCCCCCCCCCTCCGTCAAATGAGTGATTTTACTTTGAGCCCCCTATCTTGGCAGCAATTTTATGTAATGCCCCCCCTCTGGTTTTAGGGCCCCCCCTCCTGATAATTTATTGCACAGTCCCTTACCCGAGATCTGAATTGGACATGTTTCCTGTGATTTACTACTTACCTGTTACACTGTTTCATGGTTATCCCGATCAAGGAAAGTTAATTATGATCACTGTTATAATATTGTCAATCATTTCAGTTTTGTTAGTTTTATATGGATTTCATGAGTTTTTGGATATTGACGACCAGTGACCGCGTGGCATAACGGTAGTTAAAAAGTTTACAGCAGTTATTCCCCCCTTCCCTCGTTTTAATTGTTCCGTTTATTACCAATTGATTTAGTCAATTAGAATACACTGTTTATTTTGATTTGAGATCGAATAAAAACATTATCAGTTATACGGTTGCGAATATTCTTCGGTAGTGGATCGTCTTGGTTTTGTTGCGAAACAGGTTTAGTTCAAATAAATTTAACGTTTAAGCCACATTCCTTCAAATCTGAAGAAATCTTGACCTTAAGCTTAGATGGGTATTTTGAGATGCCTCTTAAATTTAGATTCTGATATCCTTATAATAACAGAATATCAAACTCTACGTAACTTAGAGTTTCAAAATATCATTAGGCCATGTCACTGCTGATAAATACACGTAATTATATTGGAAATGACTCTAATTGTAACTCCCTGCAAGTAGCAAGACCGGAAACCAGCGAACCAAGCATAACTTAATTAAAAACAACACTTAGGCTTCTTTCAAACGCCGTGCTACTGCCGTGCTAAGCTGGCTCGACTGCAGCACGACACTAGCACGACTTGGTTTCAGGCGTCGAATTTAATTCAGTTGAATAGAACGGCTGCTACCGAAAACTATAATTATAATTTATGAACTGAGTTCGGCACGGCGGTAGCACGACGTTTGAAACCAAGTCGAGCTACTGCCGTGTAGCACGGCAAGGTTTGCCCTGCTACACGGTAGTAGCACGACTTGGTTTCAAACGTCGCGCTACTGCCGCGCTGAAGCCAAATTTAATTTGATCAATTGAGTTCGGCACGGCAGTAACACGACGTTTGAAACGGGCCTTACTTGCGAATATCACAGTTATTAGCTGTTCTTCACACACCATTATAGAGCACTTCTATGCCTCCAAAACCATGAACAGGACATCACCCTTTGAAGAGCGGGTCATGCAAGTAAGACTTTGACACAAGCTTACCTTCATATTTTGAGTCCAACGAGGAGTTACTGCTCTTTATTAGTTGCCTTTTTTACCATTATATTCTCTTTTTGATCGAGAATTGCGTGCATGTGCTACTCTACTAGTTATTGGAGTTGGGACGAAATGTCTATCAGGGTAAACTGATGCAAATAGGAGCCAAACATCACGGCCGAATATTCTGCGAAATATTAGATCATCGCTGATTGCGATCACATCACATCTGACTCGTTGATGGTCTCGTTAGTCTCCGTTTTGTGCCGGTTTCAGTGAGATAAGGGAAGTTTTAAGTGTTTTTGTTCGAGGTAAAATGACACAATTTTATCTTTTTGTAAAATGGTTTTTAGATTAGGTAATTCATACGTCAATTACCTTAAAAATGTTATAATTAAGTAGTATACCATCTACTATATTTAGGTTACTCACAAAAACAGTTCCCTTGAAATCAGTATTAAGACTATGAACTGCCGCAATGTTTTGAAAATCCGATGAAAATGTCATTAAAAACCCAGGAAAGCATATTTCAGGGCCCTGAATACAGATATTTCATTTTCATGGCCTATTTTTCAGGCCACGAATTTTCTATGAAAAGTTGATACTGGTTTCATGGCTCATGAAATTGCCATGAAATCTCTGGCACTAGGGTTCATGAGCCATGAAAAGTTGGTGTGTTATAGATCCATGGGCCATGAAAATTACACTCAGAGATTTCAGGGGTCGTGAAAAATGAGAAATGACAATTTCGATTTCATGGGTCACGAATATACCATTAAATATGTGCCATGTGGGGCCATGAAACCATATACATTGATTTCATGGGCCATGAAAATTCTAAGAAATCAGTTCCCTGGATAGAATCACACCCCAAAATATATAAAAATACTGTATAACATTAAGTGACTACAACATTAAACCTCAGAATCTTTGGCCATGTTGTACCATGAAGGACACTCTTTGCTTTTAATGCTTTACAACTACTATTTTTTCACAAAGAATGACACATTGTCAGTTTCCACATATAACCAACAAAAAATCTACAAAAGCAGCCATATATGAGCTTCACAGACCAACGAAGCCTCTTGATTACAGGCATTGACTACAATAAAGTCAGTACCAGTGTCTGTAATAGTGACCAGTGATCACCTTAACAAAACTCTGTGGGCTCGATTAAGGTGGCTCCGTAATTAACACTAGAGCATTTTGCTGTGACAAATTTTCCGTCATAACTTTTTGGTTCTTAACGCGATGGCTGCGAAACTTTGCAAAGAACAACATATATCATTCGGCAATAACACGGAATATTCCGATTTCATTGATGGTAAATATTTCTTGAGAAATTAGCGTTTAAAAGGACCCTACTGTTCGAAGAAAATCGCGTCTAGTAAAAAAATTTGCTGATATTTTTTACTGAAATTTCTGGTATCGGCTTTAATTGATATAATAAATATGCCAGAGGAATTTCAGAAAAATCGTTGGAGCAGAAGTCCGTAACTAAAAGTCGCTCAAAATTCAGCTGTGAAATTGTCTTGGAATTTCAAAAATAAATTACTATCAGGAAGAAGGAGCCACCAGTTTGAATTTTCGGGACAAGTAAATTCAACGTTTGCTAATTCTTAAAGCAAAAGCCGATTGCCTATCGTGCTATTCTTTAAAAGGTACTTTTTAGTTTTAGAAGCACCATAAATTGCTCCAAACCTTGCTCTGAAGTAGAATGACTTGTTCTTCGACATTTTTAAAATATCCCTTGGCAGTTTTGGCTCAAACTCCTGCTGCATACGTTTTGATGTATTGCAATGCATTTTCAACGACTTTTACTGCTGTTCGTTGCTTCCAACTCAAGAAAAAAGTATTGAGATTGGACGCTACCTCGTATCAGAACTCAGATAGAACTGTCCAGCACCTTTGTTTATGACTACAAAATGAGCACGAGCGGCAGTTCTGCGAGGAATTCGCACCTCACCCAGAGGGGACGAACGACAATGATGACCATGCCTGTGAACCGAATAACATCACAGTGCAAAATAGAATTATCGCCAAAATACTGCCCGTGAATAAATTTACAACTCTGAAATTTTTGTCACTTCTTCCTTCAATGAATGGGTATTTTTTTCTTGATTATTATGTTTTGCTCTGCAATACATGTTTATACAGATCCGTTCACAGACATGGGCATCATTGTCATTCGTCCCCCCTGGCTGAGGTGCGAATTCCTCGCAGAGCTGCCGCTCGTGCTCATTTTCTGGTCATAAACAAAGGTGCTGGACAGTGCTATCTGAGCTTCGATACAAGGAAGCTTACGATCCCAATACCTTTTTCCTGAACTGGAAACAACGTACAGCAGGAAAAGCCGTTGAGGATGCATTGCAATACATCAAAATGTATGTAGCAGGAGTTTGAACCAAAACTGCCAAGGGATATTTTAAAAATGTCGAAGAACAAGTCATTCGACGTCAGAGCAAGGTTTGAAGCAATTTATAGTGCTTCTAAAACTGAAAAGTACCTTTTAAAGAATAGCACGATAGGCAATCAGCTTTTGTTTTCAGAAATAGCAAACATTGAATTTACTTGTCCCGAAAATTCAAACTGGTGTCTCCTTCTTCCTGATAGTAATTTATTTTTGAAATTCCAAAACAATTTCACAGCTGAATTTTGAGCGACTTTTAGTTACGGACTTCTGCTCCAACGATTTTTCTGAAATTCCTCTGGCATATTTATTATATCAATTAAAGCCGATACCAGAAATTTCAGTAAAAAATATCAGCAAAATTTTTTACTAGACGCGATTTTCTTTGAACAGTAGGGTCCTTTTAAGCGCTAATTTCTCAAGAAATATTTACCATCAATGAAATCGGAATATTCCCTGTTATTGCCGAATGATATCTGTTGTTCTTTTCAAAGTTTCGCAGCCATCGCGTTAAAATCGAAAAAGTTATGACGGAAAATTTGTCACAGCTAAATGCTCTAGTGTTAATTACGGAGCCACCTTAAACTGTCTTTGAAGTAACAATCTTAAAAATTGCCTTGATGGTGTCTAGTAAAATACGATGATATTATGATTTTACAGCCAATTATCAATGTAGCAACTTCAACATAATAACATCACACTTGAACATGAATATAATTGTTCCTAAATTTGATACCAGACTAAACCGTTGCATGATTATTGTTAGATGTAGAGTCTTTATATTGATAAAAAAAGCTATTTAAATGATTTAAGTCCTTCTCATTCTATCATGCCTGAGTTGTACTCAGATTTCATGTCTAAGCAATGGCGTGGTCTTGGTGTGTTCAGGGTGTCTTCAGTTCAATCAATTTTCCGTACCTTTGAGCTTGTCCAACATGAACAATGTCCACAACACATTTTTCGTCGCAACTTTGATTTATAATGTAGTCCAGCATTTTCTTTCACAGCTTAAAAAAACAATGTTAAGTTTACCTCTTGCATTTAACACTTCAAGTGCGTTGGAATATTTTAATCAACGCTGAAAATAACCGCTCTTTCGACCCAAACGCCGAAGCACGTTTTCGACTAGCCGCCATGTTTGTTGTTCCCAGGCTTCCACGTGACTTTCGCACATGCGCGATTTGATTTACCTTGTCACGTGCGGCTTCTTGAACCAAATGAACTTCCGTTGAATAGTTCAAATACACGCGGACTTCACAAGCGACAGAGTATTTTCGTAAGATTGTGTTTCTATTATCCATGTTATTTTCGAGACAAAGTGATCAATTGCGAAGTTTGTGTTCACATAAAGTATGTTTCCAAGTCAGTTAACTCAGCTGGATTATTGCACAAAGATATGTTTTCTAATAACCATGCGTAATTAAGCTTAAACTTCAGTGATTAATATTAATGCACAGATATGCCATTGATTGATTCCTTATTTGTTTACTGCAGAAATAACTGTACTGTTTGTTGCAAATCGTCAAGGGAATACTCTGAACATTGTATGTTCTGGGGCTGCAGATTATGGCAGATTTGTAAAGACCAATGTTAAATAAAATAGAAGAAGATATAGCATAAGTTTCCGATATGCATGCATGCAATGTCTGTTACAAGTTGGAAGCATAGTTTCCAGTTATAATGACTTAATTAACATTAAAATACAGCCTGTAGGTTTGTTTATTTGAACTTCGATTCATGATAATTGTAAGGTACATCGCTACAATTAAGGTAAAAAACCAGAGCACTAGCTCTTTAAACCTGATGTGTAGACCTTCAGTTCAGAAGGCTGTTCGGCGACTTTGAAAGAAACAGTTATTTAGCTTTTCTTATATATAAATGATTGTATTATTCGAAGATGTTTATTTACTTTGTCTTTTCACTAAAATTGAGTGCTAAATTGGTTTTCTGCTACTTGTAGCCTGCGAGCAAGCTCTCCTATTTGGGCGAGTGAGGGCGAGTGAAACGAGTCTCGCGAGAACGCACGAGCGAGCGGCGAAGCCGCAACGGGCAGAGGAAAGGAGAGCTTGCAACGATCCCTTATAAATTTTCATTTGTACTTCGCCCAGACGAAGGGAAATACCATTGGCTGAAAAATGACGTTCCGGAAATCAAAGTTGATTGATAACAGACCAAGCTGGCACCCGCTTCGTCTGTGTGTCAAATTTGGTTCTCAAGGGGATCAGATTGGTACCGAGAACTTGTTTCAGCCCTCAATGCAGACGGGCTTGTTTGATGTAATTCTCGCAAAGAGAATATTGCGAGCCGAGGATAAGTCGGACCGAGTTTGTGGTTCTTGTGAAAGGAAAATGAAAACCCTTCGTCAGTTGTATTCATTTGTGTCAAGCGCCTTGTTTAGTTTTCAAAACCGGGAGAGTGAAAGTGATGAGTGATTCAAGAGCTGTCTTCCAACATCGGTTGCAACATCCGTTTCTTCGCCCGATTGAATTCTACCAGGTAGAAAAATTCAGAAACATGTACTTGACAGTGTAGCTGTGTAGCTTGACCGTAAAGAAGGAAAAGAGAAAGAGTTGGAAGCAACTGGAGTAAAACTTAAGAGAACCAAGTGCAGGAAAACGCTATTCTCCAGTTCCAGCTGACGGACAAATATGTGATGTTTTTGTTGGTGATTGCGATGGGGAGTAGTCTTCTACACTGCAGTATGGACGACTTTTCAAAAGTAAACGACACGATCGAGAATCAAAGTAGTGAGTTCTTATCCGAGCGGACACGTTGAAGTTCGATGTCCCCGTGGAAAAAAAAAAAACATATCAGTAATTAAAAACATTGCTTTGATGCTGTTGCGAAAGCGATTTATAAATAAATAATTCTACGCGCCCTTGGCTGTCTAAACGTACTTGACCGGCGGTCGTCACTTTTCTAATCTGTGGCACGTTTGCGGTGACAGTGTTCACGCTTTGCGGAGTCCCGGGGTTTCCGGGGTGCAAATGAAAATTTATGAGAGATCGTTGCAAGCTCTCCTTTCCTCGGCCCCTCGCTCGCGCGTTCTCGCGAGGCTCGCTTCGCTTGCCCAAATAGGAGAGCTTGCTCGCAGGCTATGTTACTTTGTACGGTGAGGGTAAAAGGCGGAATGAGTTTGCGGAATGGCATGTGGCATGGCTTGCGGAATGACATAGTTATGTGGAATGTAATATATGCAGAATGACCAAAAGAAATAAATTAAACTGAAAAGTGCGCCCTTTTTTGGCGCCAATCAATCTACAAACGCAGCCGCTGTTTTAATGTCGACATATGACAATCAAAAAGCCACGAAGGCTCATTTTCGATTAGCCTTTTCCGCACAGCCACAAAGATTCTTCTTGCCTTTACTAGTCGGGCTGCATGGCAGCACCAATACTACAGCACGAAAGTTAACCATAATTGAAGAAAAGATGTTTTGGAAGGTCAAGCTCCCTTCCACTTTAATTTTTTCTGCAAAAATGTTTGCACGATTAACTTTACAGTTTCTTTTTACCTATATTTGTATTTGCAACCGCGTGAGAAGTGTTTCTTTTTCAAATGGTGGGTTACGTGATCGTGACATAATATTCAGAGATGAAACGGATCTTGTACAGCTGTATTTTGTTTCTTTAGCTGCTTGGTTAAGTTTCCGGCATGCTAAGCTAACAGCTGGCGGAGAAGGGCGAGTCCGAATCCCGGCAATTGAATGTGCGTATTTTTTTCTTTTTTTCCCCTTCCTACCGCTTAAGCATTTTTTCACGATCAAACGCACACACTCACACAAACAAGGAAGGTGCGAAGACACGCGGAAAGGCCGAAAGGAGACAGAAAGCAGTTCGCTTCACTCGATTTCTGGATTACAGATTAATGTTTGAATCTGGGCGTTCATTTAGTCTCAAAAATGATCTGATCCGTCCACCGTGTTAATTAATAATCCCTAGAATTGTAGCTAGCCCGACTTCACGTTCAACAAGCGACTTTATTGTAATGTTGGGCAGAAAGAGAGAAAGTATTGTCAAAAGCAACAAAAATAAATCAAGTATTAATTAAGTATTACTAAGACACGAATGCAGTAAAGCTTATCGCTACTTTCTGCTCTGCCTTGTTGGTTTAAGACAGCAATAATAAATGGACCAGCAAAAAAGTTGCTCTCTCAAATTGTCGCCAAAAAAAAGGCGCGGCAAAGAAGCGCGCATGTTTTTCAGTTTAATATATTTCTTTGCGCTATTTTCCATATTTTACATTCCGCATAATTATGTCATTCCGCAAACCATGCCACATGCCATTCCGCAAACTCATTCCTCCTTTTACCCTCACCGTACTTGGTATACCTTAATAAGCAGAAATTGGAAAGAACTGGCCACTATGTCATGTAATATCATAAATATTTCCAACAAAAAAATTTGAAATCCAAATGTTAAATGTACGTGGTGATGTGTATGCTGAGTAAAGTAAATTTGAAAAAGGAGAATATTTCAGCTGATCTTGTCATTTGGATTATAATCATGACTTAAGCTATAGGTTACTTAATGTACTACATTTATGTGTTGCCTTAACATGTAGGCAGCAGGGATGTCACTAAGATTTCACATTGCCGGGTAAATACAACAAGTAGGCGGGGAATCAAACAGCTAGGGATTTCTTTTGGTTCTATTTTTCTTCTATTTTTCTATGCAACTAGCCGAGGAAGTCCCCAGCCCACAGCTCTTAATGACAGCTCTGTCTAGATTTCATTCATGTGGTTTTTGCTCATATAGATCAGTGTCATGTGATTTTAGGGACAATTTCATGGTGTTACTAGTGTTGTTTCACTTACCCCCATGAAGGTGGTGAGGGATTATTTTAATTTTTCATGAGCCATTAAGATACCATGGAAATGAAAATTTTCACTTTAAGTCTGAGTACTCCTTTTTATGACATACATATTTTTGTGTATAACAATTTGAGACAATTATTATGACCCGCCGAAAGAAAGAAAGTTTTATATGTCATCATGATCATGGCCAGCCGTGATTAATGTAATGATTCTTAGTAAATTATATGCTGGAGTTAGGCAAGGCTTCTTCAAGTGTATATAAGAATTTTATTTTCAAAAATGTTCCAGTTGTAAAGATATTGCAGTGAAAAAAGTTGCTTATCTACTCAATTATTTTAAAAAACTTATTCCACATATTTTATATGACAAAATGAAATTATTTATGATCAAAGTTTTGAAATTAATAGATGATGATTAATGTCTGATATTATATTTATACAGCTGCCAGGTAGAAAGAAAGCAGAAATATTTAATTGAATTGTTCTCGGAAGAAGCTGTAGGGAATTTTTATAATTAAAATCCTTATTTGGAAATAGTGCAGATTTTGAAGATTTTGTAAATTATTAGATTCTAAAGTTGAATATAACTTGTTCAGTAAAAACAGCTACATGTTTTTAATATTAACTTTTTTGTGTGAACAGTGTTCTATTACTATTATTGCATTTAATGGCAAGTCTGAATATGAAATGATACCGGAGAGTGTTGTGTATTTAATGCCATGGAAAGGGTGGAATAAAGTCAATATCAATCAAAGATACATGTACATTGCATGTTGTAGTTCAGTATACGTTCCAACCCATTTAGTTAGTGTTTTCATCATTAATTTTCCATTAATTAGTGATCTTGAATTAATTTGATTTGGGGGCCAGAAAAGAATGGTTAACAGTCAAGTACTTTTAATGTAGTTTTCATGGTCCATGTTATATTTTGTTTACGCCATGAAAATAGTGGAAGGCCATTGAATTATTAATTTTCATAGGTCTTCAAAAAGCCATGAAAAAGCGATGAACATTTTTCATGATCTATTAATCTTTCAATATTAATGGAATAACCATGGGTTTTTCATGGGCCATGAATTTCAGTGGCCTCATGAAAAGACCATGAACTACAACACCATGAAAATCCTTCTTTGTAATTCATGGCATTTTCAATGCCATTAAAAGGCTATGAAAAGCAACCCAAAATTTTCATGGTGTTTTCATGAGTATTTCATGGATTTGCCCAAAACTTAAGGGTTTTCATGGCCCATGAAAACTGAAAGATTAAGGGGTTTTTATTGATTTTTTAATGTGTTTTTCATCCTTTTTCCAAAAATCTTATAAGATTTCCCATGAAAATACCATTAAAAGCCTTTGAAAATCCCGTGAATTTACCATGAATTAATTCACAGGATTTTCATGGGTTTTTAGTTCATAGTGGAGCCAATGTCTGTAATTTTCGAGAATCGGTTGACAGTCGTGAATTTTTGAATATCTTCATATTTTGTCCAAACAATCTCTATAGTACACTTTTTTCAAAAATAACATTAAAACTTGTAACGGCTTTTTATTTTTTCATTAATCGGGCAAAGTTTGAAAAACGATAAATCGGCGGTCTTTCGAGTATGAAATTAGCGAAAATTGAGCATTTTCTTCGCGCTCGTACAGAAAAACGGGATAATAATATCTCTAAATAAAATCAAGTCGCAAAACAAACACAGACTTGTACTTTATAATTCAATAATTATCTTTAGATGAGCTGTTTAAATGTGACTCTGTCGGCTGCAGGAAGAAACACGATTTCGGCTCTTTTCAAAAATGGCAAATTTGACCTAACTTATGCATCGTTGTTCATGGAATTTCAGCATGAAACAACACTATTTTAAAGCACATCCTTTGCCGTTTCTTGTGTTAAAAATTTTTTCGCGGCATTACAAAAGTGCGTCGCTGAGACACCGAAACGTACAGGGTAGTTTCGCACGTTGGAACGCTGAAACAAACTCTCAGGCCGCGGGTGTAGGCACACAAAAGTTTTTCCAAACTTAGCTTCTTACATAAGCGGCACATCACGAGAAGCTCTTAAAATCTGTTGAAATACGCTTTTCAATTTGATATTTATAAAAAAGAACTAAGTAGTTTAACACTGCATTTGATTGCACGCTAGTAGCTGGAAAAGACAACGCTGTTGAGTTCTTGTAGTGTAAATATTGACCTCCACGCGAGTTTCTTCACCTAAAATAAAGCCACTAGAAACGGCGTGCTAGCTCTGAATGGGACACGAGATCTATAAGAATTTAGTTACCACAGTCGTTTCAACTGTAAGTGGCCGCAGATTACTGAAGTCTTGCGTCGTTTAGCCTCGGACTAAACGCTGTGTTGCGTGATGAAAGCCCGTGTGTGATTTGAGTCAGGTCACGCAACTGTACAGACAAGGAAAAATCATTGCACGAGTGTACAAGAAACAATAAATTGAAAACTAAAACTGTTTTATTTTTTTTTTAGTTTTATAACGACTTCTCCAAAATATGTCGAACTAAACTTGATTTTAGGACGTACAAGCCGAAACTCAAACCTAGAAAGAAAACAAATAGAGTAAGTCGAGTCTGCAAAACTTTTCACACTAGTTTTCTTTTATTTGCACTTAGCCTTCTGAGCCTTTGCTTGCAATAAACTAATCTTAACCCCGCTCGGCGTATAGACTTCTCTATCGATCACCTCAACATGAATTGAGGGATTTAGGTAGACACGTACGCCATATGCAACATGAAAGTAGAGCAGGGAAATGGAAACGAGTAAAACTGTTTACAGAAAATTGGCTAATGCTCCGCAAAAGAACATTCCTGAAAAACCACAAATCGACAATGGACAATGGACACATTTGATGAGCGAAATACAAGCATTTAACATGTTTAAATTACTGAAAGTAGTATTGCTTTGCTCCTCTGCGGCAAGGGCATCTTCTGGCGAGACCTCAACCGGCTGTTGACGAATTGTACATTATATGATCCCCCGCCACCCGAACAGAGGCCTTTGAAGGCCAGTCTACACAGTATGGCGTTAGACCAGAATGCACGTACATGCTAGCTCCTGCCTAAAAAAAGGAATAGTCACCTGGCTCTGTCGGCCACCACCCCCCCGCACTTGTTCGCAGGCTAGAAAATAAACCAATTCACTGACAAGTTCTTTTTCATAACACCAAAATCCGTCGCGTAAATGAAAATATGCTTAAAAATGCCTCAGCCATTTTACTATCTTTTAACCAAAGACGTTGCGGAGAAAAGAGAGAAAAGGCTGAAAATAACCTTTCCGTGATTTCGATTTAAAAGTTCACATCGAGAATGTCCTCTTCACTAGGTCTTCACCTGCAGTGACTTGTGTGCTAAAACTCCTTCGTGGTGGTATCTCTCAGGCAAAAACGACCGCCTAGCGGCGAGGAGCGAGGAGAGAAGTCCGTGGCCATTTTCGAAAAGAAAAAGAGGTGTAAAGGCTGCACCTTCGTTGCTCAGAAAGCGTTTGCCTATATCAGTTTCTTCAGGCCGCACGTAGTCATCAATTAATGTGCCTTTACGGACCCTCTATGAGCAGACAGTAGGCTGTTCCGGAAGAGTACAACGTGATTTGTGCTCCGTCACCCGGCACCAAACATTTAGCGGTGGTGAGGATCAAACAAAGTCTGCTAGCTCCAAATGTAGTGATAAAGACATGAATTTTTGTATTTTGTATGTGTAGGGTTGATCCTAATGGAGAACCCAATGCCAACCAACCCACCCATCTCCTCCTCCTGCCCTAAACTTAAACATGCTAGGAAGACTTTTCGTGATGTTAGCATAGTCACCTGAGACCTCTTGTAATGTTCACTAAAATAGTAGCAAGCACCTTCGTAGCCTGTTCACAGACTTTCTACTTTTTCTTTAGAGATCGTCGATCTATTTTCTCTTTGGAGATCGTCGATTTCGCGCATGAAAATAAAAACCGCAGGGGATTTAATGACCACTAGCGCAACGGGCTCTCTCTCGCGCGCTCGCTTCGTTCGCGTGTTCGTCTATTTTCGAAATGAAAAAGGAGTGTAAAGGCTGCACCTTCGTCGCTCAGAAAACGTCTGCGAATATCATTTCTTCAGGCCATACAGAGTCATCAATCAATGTGCCCTCATGGACCCCTTTATGAGCAGCCAGTAGGCTGTTCTAGAACGATACCACGTGATTTGTTGCACCGCCACCCGGAACCAAACATTTAGCGATGGTGAGGAAAAACTCTTAGGTTCATGCGCTAATTTTGTGGATCAAACAAAGACACCTAACGAAAAATGCAGAAAACCTTGCTTTTATCATTAGCATGGTGGGCTCGATGTTTGGTTATTGCCCTACCTACTCACGTGACTAAAGTGACTCACGACATCTTTTCTATAATCGCAATACATTCAGCATTACTGTCGCCACAGGCGCCACCAACCAAGTTTGAATATGTGCGAGATGCTATACAAACATACAACAAAGATTTTTACCGTGAAACAGTTATACCAGGAATTTCTTTTCCGGTGCGTTATGCGTCAGGCACTTCCGGAATGTCATCTTTCCTCGTGTCGAAAGATTGAAAACATATACAAACTTCAATTTAATTCTGCCATGGTGCAGAATTTAGTTAGCGGTAATGACCCTGTCTAGCATTTAAGTTCAGGTAAGTAAATAACTTTTCTGACTAAAAGTATAGCAAGCGAGTATTTCGTCAATATTCGCCTCTACTAACTGTGATTTGAACTGCGTATTCGTGTCTCTTCATTATGGTTTATCGCAAAAAGCAGTTGACAGGAATCATGTTAAACCGAACAGAAACGCCGAAATATAATCTGAAACCGTTACAACTCTGAATAGGGTTTAAATGTCGAAGTAACTTATGTTTGCGATAGAGGATTAATATTCCAAGCGTCGAAACTTGCTTGTTGCACGCGCTTTCCTGGTGTCAAAATACCCTTCAGATTTTGGTCTATCGACGGAGCACGTTTGGAATGCCGCCAGAAATATTTTGACACAAACAAAAACAAAGGATATGCTTTAATACAGTTGTCATTTCATATTGAAATTCCATGCACCAACTGGGTTTTTACGATGGTGAAGTTAGGTCAAATTTGCCATTTTTGAAAAGTGCTAAAACCGTGTTTCTTCTTGCGGCCGGCACAGTCACATTTAAAAGGTTTATTTAAAGTTAATTGCTGAATTATAAAGTAAAAGTGTGTGTCTGTTTCGTGACTTGATTTCATTTAGAGATATTATCCCGTTTTTATGTACGAGCTCGAAGAAAATGCTCAATTTTCGCTAATTTCATACTCGAAAGAGCTGCGATTTAGCGTTTTTCAAACTTTGTCTGATTCTTGAAAAAATAAAAAGCTGTTACAAGTTTTATCGTGATTTTTGAAATTAGTGTACTATAGAGATTATTTGGGCAAAATATGAAGAGATTAAAAAATTCACGACTGTCAACCGATTCTCGAAAATTACAGACGTTGGCTCTTAACAAGCCTTTTTGAAAGAGATTTATTGTAATTGTTTATATGATGCTTTACGAGCGGCCGTCCGTAAATATCGCCTGGGGGTGTGCAAAATGAAAAAATCGAAAATCGCCAAACTTTGTCAGAATATAGGTCTAGGTAAATTATCTCTAGAAAAAGATCTTTTAGTTCGATTGGATTTTTATTTTACGTGTACGGCGACCGAGTCGGTTCGGACGCTCTCAGATCAGTTTCCACGGGCTCAAGACCATCTATTACTTAAAAATCGTTTAAAAATTAAAGAAGTCAAAAACTCTGAATCTGAAAATCTTAATAGAAAGAACACAACTTAACCAATAGTTTCGATGTGAAATTTTCCTATTCGACAGCAAATCTAATATTTTTCGGATTTTTAATAATTACGCGGGGTGACGTAGTCAGCCAGCGTCTTAAATTCGGGAGCGCATTCCTTTCGTCGTCTTGGGAGTCAAAAATTGCCTTGTTTTTTTAACTTTCCGGTATCCCGAGCCCGTCCCGAAAAAATTGTGTGATTTTTATTGGCATGGGCACCCAACGGCAATTTTCGGGAAAATATCTGTTCGAAAGACGATTTGAGATCTAGAATTTTAAGAGCATTTGTTGTAAAATTTCTTGCTTGCCTGCCTCTCCTAGGATTTTCGAACATCTACAAAATGGTATAATTACCCATTTTTAACGGATTTTGACCCTAAAAAAGGCCACCTAGAATTTTCGGGAGCCTTTTCCTGGCTGAAATTTTCGAGAAGGTAAGTTTTTATCCCTATAATCTTCGGATCACTAGACTTTCAGCTAGGAAATCCGAACAGATGAAAAGTTTTTAGGGGATAAAAATATGACTATATCTACCGTTTGAATACTAAAATACGTTCAACAATGCTATGTTAAGTGGTTTTGAACTATATCCTCGTTGGGTGCCCCTGTATTAGTTGCAACTTCGACTCACGTGCAAGTCAGGTTGGATTGCAGAAGCAGAAAAAAGATATTGCGTCAGCAAAGAAGGGAAAAGTAAGATTACTGCGTAGAGGAGGACGAATACACAAGGCTGTGCTCTAGATCTAACGGCGCAAGACTTGGCCTCGGGCGACTGAAAATATTGTCTAGGTGGCCCAGCCTGGCGACTTGCTGGTGTTGGTTTCTTGTTTCTGTTGAGTTACAGTCAAAAAGCTAAGAATGTCTAGAATTTATTACTTGCGAAATCGTAGCTCTGTCGGTGGCTTCGCGGCCTAAAAAGAACGCCCCGCTCGCTAAGAAACTCTTGAGGTCGACTTGTAAGTAGCAATAAGTAGCATGTCTTTCAAAAAGCTTTAGGAAAGTGTTGTTAAATCGG
>CALNXK010000049.1:852500-875000 GCA_942486035.1 Porites lobata | reverse complement strand
TCTTTTTAGTGGCCTATCATTTTCTGTGTACTATGTATTCAAATCTCGCATGTGTAACCTAACGTTCGAATTCATCTTGCATCTGTATTCATTTTTTGTTCTTTTTTATGCCCCCGTTGAAGGTTTGTGCTGCAGACCGAAATATTGGGCAAATATAATTCATCGTTTCGATGATCAAAACTCCCTAAGCTCCAAATGCATAGAAAACTGGGATTTATTTGAAAGACTTACGCACAGCCAGCAATCGGAGTTGTCGGTATGCCCCGAGGTCCCCGGGGGTATGCCCAACGCAAAGCCCCCAAAAGCCAGCTCCTTTTTGTCCAGTTCAAGGATACGTATATAAACACCTTTCAGCGTCCGGACTTACATTAGAGAAAATATCAGTTTCTCGAGGAGAAGCACAGCCTTTTGGTAAGTTTACCTGAGCGCCCGGGGAACTCTCTATGATAATAGCGTATACGGCAACTGGCTCCGCCCGAAAAGGGTAGCTAAGGTTTCAGGTATATTGGAGGGTAGTGATTTTAATATTAAAAGTATATATGAAAGGTTGAGAAAAGGACCCAAAAGGAAGGATTAAAAAACAAAATGCAAAGAAAATACCTTGGTTTTTTATCTATTCATACAGTTTAAAAATTAAAAAAAGAAAAAAGAGAGGGACAGTGTATTCAAAGCAGTTTGAAGGGATGCAAACGAAAGCGACTTTTAAGGGACGCCATTTTTGAATGGAAAGTACACGAAAGAGGACAACTTTTCAGTTAAAAATGGTATATAAATCTGTAATGGGTTCATTCCTGGGGCAGTGACTCCCCGTATAAAACTTTGTTCGGTACCCCGTGTCGTTGAGCGTGCCAATGTTGCCTTTGATACGCTGATCTAGAAAACGAAGATATTTCAGTGAAACTGATCGATGAACGCGTAAAATCGTGCGGCTTGTAACTAATTTCTGAGATTTTAAACATGTCCACCTCCTCTCTTCTAACATTCCCCAGCACAGTATTCTTCCAATTTCATTGCGTAATAACAGAAATATGATAAGCTGATAAGCAAATTTATCCTTTTGGGACTGAGTAGTTGAATGGCCTTACTGCTAACTCTCCTGGCATCCAAGCAAACGAGGGATTGTGTCTCACAGCTTGTGCGCGTGCGGAGGTAGGGTGGGGCAGGGAGTCAGGGTGTGAAATTGGGGTTATAGATGTCTTACACTGACGCTGAGTGTAACAACCGAAAGAAAAACAAAGTTTCAGCTAAATTTAAATCTAGGCCTAGACAGATTTTGCTCGATAACCTTTTAGCAACTTGAACGATTTTGAGCCACTTTTTCGATTCTGAGCCGCTTTTGGGAGAGTGAGCCACTCTCAAAGTTAGCACATTTTTGGCATATTTTCACTTTTATTTCAACACGTTTTCTTTGGAAATTCACAAGGAATTTCACTAAAAAAATTTCCTGCGTTTTGATCGGTTGGGTCTCATATGTTGATAGATTCCAAATATGAAATCCTAACACCTAACCCTATGGTCCCAGATGTGACTACATTTCCATAATGGATGAGTATCCTATTCCAAATTTGGTACACCAGTACGTACATTTGCTGTCCGTTTCAGGTTCAAGGATTAAGGCCGAATGCTCTCTCACTGGAAGACCTTAAGATTTTCAGTTTGTGGATGACAACATCATAGCAAACTAGGAACTAGGAACCAGTCAGTTATATTTACGCGTTGCTTGGACCTCTGCATTCAAACAGTTTTTACTATTAGCGACAAAGCTTCCTGCCAATCTTGCAGGAGCTGACGGCGTTGTGTACTCGAGTGATACACGTTGCAGTAGTCTTAGGACGTCTCAGTTTTATTTTCTCGATATTTTAGCTGATTAGATTTTTTTCTACAGATCAAACGATGGCGAACAGCACGCAGGTCTTAGTCCACGGCTTCCGCAGTTTATTTCTTAAACCAGGAGTGGAAGGTTGTCATAGTGTGTTCAATCAGTCAATTCAGTTTATTTTCTCTCATATTTTAACTAGTGATAAGTTAGGGCCTTTTTAAAGATTGTTGTTTACAATTGTAAAAGATAAATGTCACAGAAGCCGTAGACGAAGATCCTGCTGGTTGTCAACGTTGCATCTCCAGAAAAAAAGATCTAATCAGCTAAAATATAAAGAGAAAAAACGAGACGTCCTAAGACGGGATAGTTTCAGGCTGGGATAGGTTTGAATGACTGTCTAGGCCTATTTAATATTGTTCAATCAGCTTCCGGTTTGAAGTGCATTGCACTTCCTGTTCTGTGTTCGTGTCATTCCCGCTCGGTGATATACAAGTATTTGGCACAGGATGGGAAGACAGTATGATGTTGCATATCTTTGATAGGCTTTAAAAAACTGGTAGGTGTATAAATAGGGTATCTTAGTATCATATTAAGAAAGTTACAATTCCACGTTGAATTGCGTGAATTATTTTGAGTTCTGAAAAGCTATGACGTTTCAATGGGCTTTCGACCATTTACTTCAGAAGAGTATAGATATTGCGAGACGCAAAATGTCATTTGTTAGCAAACGGTTCCCAACAAAATGCGCAGAACAAGGCATATAGCTGCTTAAAAACGAATTGTCTCGGCAGATGGAAAGAGTTCCATGCGTAAAAAAGCATAAGTATCTTGTTAACCGGGAGTATCGTTGTTTTGCCCTTCGAATGTCGTGACAAAATGGCGTGTTTTGTCCTCAAGGGTCGCTTTTGTTTGGTGTTCAAAAATTTTCCCTGCAGGATTACCCAAAAATTTTATCGCATTTATTTGAGGAAGACACCTTGCTCTTTCTATCGGTATGTAAGTTATGACTCAAAGCCGTATACCAAGTAGTGATTTTTGTGTCTGAAATTTGCCAATTTTATGTCTGTCAAAAATCGGTAAAATAAGGAAAATTATTAAAAATTCGAAAAATATTAGATTTGCTGTCGAATAGGAAAATTTTACATCGAAACTATTGGTTAAGTTGTGTTCTTTCTATTAAGATTTTCAGAGGCAGATTTTTTTACTTCTTTAATTTTTAAACGATTTTTAAGTAATAGATGGTCTCGAACCCGTGAAAACTGATCTGAGAGCGTCCGAACCGACTCGGTCGCCGTATGCGTAAAATAAAAATCCAATCGAACTAAAAGTTCTTTTTCTAGAGATAGTTTACCTAGATCTATATTCTGACAAAGTTAGCGGATTTTCGATTTTTTCATTTTGCACACCCCCCGGCGATGTTTACGGACGGCCGCTCTTAAAGAGCAATGCCTGTTTCAAACGTCGTGCCACTGCCGTGCCAAACTCAATTCATAATTCATGATTACAGTAGAACTCCTGTAATTCGAACTCGGTTAAATGCAATTCCCTGCTAAAAACATAAACTAATTTACTTTCCCTTTGGTCCAGTTTTCAGTAAAGTTTAATCGCTGCTAAGTCATTCGTTGCTTCCCTTGGGAGTTCGAATTAGCAGGGTTCCACTGTAGTTTAGAAAGTATTTTATATTTCTGTTTATTTATTAATTTTTTTGTTCATTCTTTCGACTGATTTAAATTCGATGTTTAAAACCAAGTCTTGCGACTACAGTCGTCCTAGAGTCAAGCCAGCCTAGCACGGCAGTAGCACGACGTTTGAAACGGGTCTAAGACTTCTTGTAAACGATATTAATGTGAATTTTTTTTTAAGTTTAAATGGAAGACAAATTTCATCCTTTCACTCCTAATACTGAGCAATATGAAAATTAAAGGAAAATTCTAAATTTCATTGTGGAAAATACAGAAAAATCAATGGTAACATGCAAAAATACACGCATAAGTGGCTGTATTTAAATGGTAAGACCGTATTACTTCATCCAAAGACTCAGAAGTTAAAGCAACGTTTTATATCTCAATTTAATTTTTACTCACTTGTGAAACGCAAAGGCAATTCACAAGTTGGCTCACAGATCACTTTGATATTAATTATCATGTAGATTGGAACCGATGGATGGGTTAGCTTGACAGCTGCTGGGGAGAATACCAGTGTTCGATTCTTGCCATTCGAAGCTGACGTTGATACTGAAGGTGCTGGGTACGTGTCCTGGCGTGAAACAAGAGATGATTCAGTCACCTCAGTGATCTCAAGCGTTACTAACAGTGTATTTCCAGACCTTGCGCCAGTGAATATCACATCAGCTGTCTTAGTCTTTTGGATTGGCGTTGGCTACTATAAAAAGAATTCAGACAAGGTAAAGTTAACCTTTGAATCGGAGAAAGTAGAATTCGCTGAGTAAAAGTTTGCACCGCTCGTAGTAACCATTGCCATTTATTGACTGAAGATATAGTCGACAAAAATTAAGTAAAGATTTACTGCTCGACGTACGCGTTTCGTGGAGTACAACCTGCCAGTAGCTCTCCTTTCTCTGGATCAGGAGAAGGCTTTCGACCGTGTTGACTGGCCTTTCCTTTTCGCCGCCCTAGCTAAAATGGGCTTTGGTGGCAACTTTATCCAGTGGGTCAGGCTTCTTTACACTGACGTTCGCAGCTCCGTCCTTGTCAATGGCTACACCTCTCGCCCTTTCAAGCCTTCCCGTGGGGTGCTTCAAGGCTGTCCTTGTCCCCCCTTCTAAATGTTCTCTCCATGAAAGTGCTGGCTGCTAACGTCCGCTGTCATCCTGATATTACTGGTCTGCGCCTACCTGGTCTTTCTTCTCCCTTCCCTGTACTGTCCTTGTATGCTGATGACACGTCCGCCGTTTCGTACTCTGATCGCGCCACTAGAGCGATCTTCTCGGTTTATGGCCGTTTCGAAAAAGGCACTGGTGCCAAGCTTAATCTTGGTAAATGTGAGGGTGTTTGGTTGGGTTCGTGGCGTGGCCGTTTAGATGCACCTGTTCCCATCAAATGGACCAGTGCCTTTTTAAAGGTTGTGGGTGTTTATCTTGGGAATGACAACCTGGAGGAGGAAAACTGGCGGCCTCGAATTAACGCCTTCGAGAAATGTCTAAATTCTTGGCGTGTCCGATCTCTATAATACTCTGGCAAAGCCCTAACTGTCAATGCTCTGGCTCTCTCTAGAGTGTGGTACATAGCGTCCCTTATTTCTATGCCTGATTGGGTTGCATCCGAGCTCAATACTCTTATCTTTTCTTTCTTCTGGAGCGGCAAACGTGACTTGGTTGCCAGAGATTTAGTTCAGTGTCCTTCCGTTACAAGGTTTCATGCGCTTTTGGCTCAGTGGGTCCGTCGTTATGCTACTGCCCCGAATGTGTGGGCTCACATGATGACCTTTTGGTTTTTAGACCGTTTTGGGGTTGACCCCCAAGCTGTGCTTGCTACCCCATCTCTTTTCCTCTTGGTAGCTTCGGGCCTTCCAGCTTTTTATCGCGTGCTTTTGCGTGCTTGGACTGTGCTTCAAGGCTCCTCGTCTCAGGCTGGCCTGATTGTTGGTTCTGCTGACACCGCGTTACTAAGGGCCGACTCCTTGACCTGCAAATCCTGCTATCAGCTTCTCTTGTCTTTGAATGCTGCGCAACCCCACTGTGTGATAATGTTTAGTTCAAAATTATGGTCACTTAGACTGGGATTCTACCTGGAGGACCTTGTTTTTCATGCCTCTCGACAGGAAACCCATTGATCTTTGTTGGAAAGTTGTCCACGGCGTTTTGTACACTGCTCACCGTCTTGTTTCTTTCGGATTGAATGTCCCTCCGGATTGTCTCTGTGGTCACTGTGATGAGACTCTGGAGCCTTTGTTCTTCCACTGTCCCCTGGTCCAAAGAGGTCTGATTGGATTCAGTCACTACTCTTTCTGTCCTCTTCTCTTGCACCAGCTATTACCGTGCGTCATGTTCTCTTCGGTTTCGGCTATGCCATGAAGATGAGCTCCAACTAGGGCGAAACAGCTGTCCATGGCTGCCACTGCCAGCCTGATATGGCTGTGCGCATGCGTGAGGTAATGGCCAGGCCGTGGTTTTCGTGGGTTGGTGTATGTGTGCCCCTTGCTTTAATTTACTTGGTAACGCTTGATCCACCTTTCCCGCGCATGTCGTGGTAGAACTGCTGTGCGGCTCCCAGCCAACAGCTCCCGCATGTGTTGTGTGGAGCTGGCGCTTGATAGACTGCTTTGCACTCACCTCAGCAGTATGGGGTTTTTGAGACGCGGGTTTTCCCAACGGCGGTGCCACGCTGGTGGGCTTCAATGAGGGCGAAACAGCTGTCTGTGGCTGCCACTGCCCGCGTGATATGGCTGTGTGCATGCGTGAGGTACTGACCCGGCCGTGGGTTGGTGTATGTGTGCCCCTTGCCTTAAATTTGCACTATTTTCAGTGCAATCGAATTAAGTTCAATCTATTTTTCATCACTTACCGTATTTCATGACATTTCTAAACAAATTCAACAGTGCGCGCGTACAAGTAAAATCTTTGCTCGTTGGCACTTAGCGATAGCTATAACTAGTTTACTGTTGATAATAGTGCCATGATGACACCGAAACGTCGAGCAATAAATATTTTCTTAATTTTTGCATGTCTTCACTTTAGAAAGTCTCTTTTGATCACAAGATATAACTGTTAATTAAAAAGAAAAAATTCTTTTATGTGTAAAACACCATGATTAATTAAAATTACAATTTCCATTGCGTGTTTCATTTCATTTCAGACCAATACATTTGAGTTAGCGCTGGCTACTGACGGTAATAGAACCTTTGCAATCTACGTATATGCCAATGACATGATGCAGTGGACTACTGGAGACAGGCATGGAGGTGGTGGCAATGCTCGTGTTGGACTCATCAAGGATGATGGTTCAACCTTCTTTATGAAAGGTTCAAGTTCGCCCGATGTTCTAAGAGTTCATGAAGCAAGCAATACTGGATTACGTGGGCTTTGGTATTTCCGAGTAGATACTGATATGGTCGTTACTCCAGGTGAGTTAATATAGATTTGGGTAAACCTAAAAGCAGAGCTCCCATACGCAAACAAACAAGATCATTAAAACTCAGTTGTCGCAATTCGCCCCACGTGAAAGAACTGGAAGACAGAGTCACAAACTACCAGTATAAGTAAGAATTGGTTCATGTTTAGCGTGCGTACATCGATTTATGGAGGCACGTGGGAAGATTGGAGAGCGAGAGAGTAACGTAAGGCTTGCTAGAGGTGTCATTAGCCGAGTGCATTGAAAGCTTCTCTGGAGCTTTTCAAACTTCCTAAAAAAGGTTTTTATTGGTTGGTTGCGAACATGTCGAAATCGTCCAGACCAGGAGATAGGATCCTGTCCAGTTTGAACGTCAGTCTCAACTTGTCAATGAAAATTTGCTTCTTTGTTGGTAATCAATCAGTCTGTCTTTTATTTTCAGGAGACTAATTGTCCAAAGCAAGCGACGAAAAACCCGAGTTTAATGAACAAAACGGAACAGGTCTTCTCATATACGCACGGCCGTGCAAATATAGAGTTTTTAATCCATGGTGGCTCCATAGGAATTAGATAGGGCTAGGACGCGAGCTTTGTAATAAAATTAATCATTTCATTGTTATTTTGAAAACGGTAAAAGGTAAACTTTCGTTTTCAGCCGGGCATCCTTAATCGGTAAATCAATAGGACCTAAAAGAATCTCAAGCTAAACCACGATTGTCTACAATGGACACGCTGCAAACGAAAAAGAAACTATGCAAACAAAGAAGAAGACACGCAAATAAAAAAGAAACCATGCAAATAAAGAATAAAACACGCAAATGAAAAAGAAACCATGCAAACAAAAAAGAAAACACGCAATAAATTATAAACCATGTAAGCCTTACGTATAATGTCGCGAGAGATACTTGCTATCGGCACATATGTTGTCACAAGTAAAATGATACTTTAACCATATATTAGATGCCTAGTTACGATTGCGAGAAGTTGCTGTAGTTGTAGCTGTAGTATTGGTGATGGTAGCACTGATGATGTTATCACACACTATTTTCATCGTGGTTATCCTTATGATGCAATCGTTGGTCTGTTAAAGAAAAGAGAAAGTCTGCAAATATGTGTACGGACACTTTTAAAAGAGGCGTTTTAAATCTCTAAGGTTGAGGAGGAAAGGTAATGGTAAGCTAATAGATGATTTTAAACCACGAGAAGCCATCCGTAAAGAAATCAATGGCCCTGGAAGGTTATCAGGCTATCGTAGTATTTGGCACGCTTCGGACTGAGACATCACATGCACGCACCTCGCGACCTGGTGGCAGCAACTATCATATCAGAAATCAATCCTGCTGGTGTAGAAGAAAGGAAGTCGTTAAAGATCAGTCTGGTCATTAGTCTGGTCGAATTGTTTTAAATTTAAATACCTAAATGAAAGATTTCCCTACACTTTTGTGCACTTCAAATCATGGAATCCCTACCCTTTTAGCCAAAGCCCGAAAAAGGTGCACATAAGAAGAGCAGTCAGGTGTGTATCACCTACGACCTTGTTACCATTCATCAATTCCTCAGCTACAATAGGTCACTCAGCACAAAACTGTAAAATGGCCTTCTGATCATTTCCTACTTCAACAAAAAGAGGTACTTACTATCCATGTGCCACGAGGCGTTGGCGCCTTTATATATAAACGTTCGTCTCTTTAACCGTCGTGATTTCCTTTCTTCTACACCAGCAGGATCAAAAGCGTGCCAAATACTACGATAGCCTGATAAGCTTCCAGGGGTATCCATTTCTTCACGGATGGCTCCTCTTGTAGTTTAGAATCATTTATTAGCTTACCATTAACTTGCCTCCTCAGCCTTAGAGATTTAAGACGCCCTCTTTTAAAAGTGTCCGTACACACATTTGCAGACCTTCTCTTTTCTTTAACAGGCTAACGATGGCATCATAAGGATAACCACGATGAAAATAGTGTGTTGTTACATCATCAACGCTACATCATCAATACTACAGCTGCAACTACAGCAACTTCTCGCAATGGTAACTAGGCATCTAATATATGGTTAAAGTGTCATGGTACTTGTGACAACATGATATGTGGCGATGGCAAGTATCTCTCGGGACATTATACGTTAGGCTTACATGAAGTACCGACCCTTTTTTTATTTGCACGGCCCTCTTTTTTATTTACGTGTTTTCTTTTATTGATGTCCTTCTTTTTATTGCGTGTTTTTTTGTTTGTTTGCATGGTTTCTACTTTGTTTGCGCGTTTTCTTGGATATTTGCATGGTTTCTTTTTTGTTTGCGTGTTTTCTATTTGTTTGCGTGTATTCTTCTTTATTTGCATGTTTTTCTTTTGTTTGCGTGTTTTCCTTTTTGTTTGCATGGTTTCTTTTATGTTTTCGTGTTTTCTTTTTTTTTATTTGTCTTGTTTCTTTGCTGTTTGCTGCTTGTCCCTTACAGGCCATCGTACATACCATGGTCCCCGGAGCTCCGCAATAAGCCGATAACCCATGGATTATTCTCTGCTCATCAAAGATGGTTCAAATTTAATTTCCCATAGATTGCTGAAATAGGCTGGTCAGATGGAAACTATTGATATTTTGGTAAAATTTATTTCCATGCCTCTTTCAGATGAAAAGAAATGTGTGCTGGGGTGTGATAAACATGCCAATTGTATTGAGAGCAGAATTGGATACTCTTGCGCCTGCAAGGAAGGCTACAAAGGAGAAGATGCCACTGTTGGTTCCTGCAGTCCTTTGCCAGGTAACGCTGTAGTATAGTAGGCCACTTTTGTGTAAGCTGGGAAAACCCTGTATTAGCTGGGGTCTGCTGTTAAAAAATCAGAATTTCTTTTGCATAATAGATCGAAATTGCCCAGGCATGTTTGGAAAATATACAGCTGACTTTCCAAATGAAGCCTATAAACTTTGTTTAATTGTGACTCGTGAGTCTGCAGGGGTTATAACGGAAAAGATACCACTCTTGATTCCTGCTTTCTCCCAGGTGACACTGTAGTAAAGTGGGACGACTTTTCTGTGTACATTTATCTTTGACTACTTGCCCTCTACCGTCTTTTGAACAACCTTTACTTTGCTCCAGAAACAAAAACTTCGCAAGCACAATTAGACTATCATTCAATGAATAAAATGTTGTACTCCGCAGAAATAGCTATACATAATTTATTTGTAGCATCGTATGATCTGAAATATCCGAGTTTTTCATCCCTGTTCTAATCTAACCCCTTTACATCGGTTTGTTTGTGTGGCAGGTGCAAGTGCTTCTGGCTTGAAAACTACCACTGGAGTTTTGCTGATTTCTGTCCTTTTAGCCATTTTGCCCTTTTAAACGAAGGAATGGAAATCTCTTGACTATTAAGATGTGTAGAATTAGTTGATCTTCTTTAGAAAGCCGTAATGATAATGTGGGTTGTATACAGAGGGTGTTGCAAGGTTTGGCGACAAAGCTTAAGATAAGTTCTGCCGCTCTGTTGGACATGTCTGCGTAGTGGGGTTTTATAGGTGCTGATGGTTCTTACAAGTCATCTTTGTTTCTAAGCAAATGTGTCACGATATATACTCATTATATATTCATTCAGCTCTTGTTGCAACTAGTGTTGGAGTCCTTATGTATTACAATTGTTTGATAGAAAACAGCATTTTTCAAGATCATCTTAGTTGTATACAACTATATACACTATGTCGCCTAATTGTACCTTTAGGTTCATTTTTTTTAACATTATTTAGTAGTGTTCAGTGTAATGTAAGTAAGTTATGTAATACATGTATTTTTTTTTTCTTTTTCGTGTTAAGTATTGTCGTGTTTTGCAATAAAGTAGAAAAAAAGATCCTCTTGGTTTACAGCTTTTATGGCCGCAGCTTCTATAGAGGGAAGTGACAATTGTGCCATCGACCGGGTTATGCCCGATATATTTTTAGCACAAACCAGCAAAAGAAATGTTACAAGTTACTTCACGTAACTCGTAACAGAGAAAGACGACGCAATCAGATAGTTCAAACATGAGACAATGACTCTAAGCAGTCAAAATCACCAATTCGTACCCAACCACACCATGCTATCAGCGCGTATTCAGCCGTACAAGGACATCACTATAGTAACAGAGTAACAGGTAATAACAAGCCGTAACACACCGCAACATGACGTTATGTACCGTCACAGGTCGTAACAGGCCGTCACAAGTCATTACAAGCCGTACGAGACAGTCACGGGCCGTTACGCACTGTGACAAGCCGTTACGCACCGTAACAAGCCGTCACACACCGTCACAAGCCTTAACAGACCGTCACAGAACGTCCCAAGCCGTTACATCCCGTAACAAGCCGTAACAGACAGTCATAGGCCGTTACGCACCGTAACAAGCCGGACCGTTACACACCGTAAGAAGCTCTAACAGACCGTCACAAGCGTCACACACCATCACAATCCGTAAAAGCTCGTCACAAGTAGTAACTGGCCCTTACACACCGTAACAGACCGTCACAAGCCTTAATAATAAGTAATAAATATTAATGCACCGTAACAAGCCATAACAGACCGCCACAAGTCGTCACAAGCGGTAACAGACCTTCAAAAGCCGTTACGCACCGTCACAAGCCGTTAGACACCGTAACAAGCCGTAACAGACCGCAACAAGTCGTCATAAGGCGTAACAGACCGTCACAATCCATCACACACCATCACAAGCCGTAATAGCCCGTCACATGTAGTAACTGGCCGTTACACACCGTTACAGACCGTTACAAGCATTTACACACCGTAACAAGCCGTAACAGACCGCCACAAGTCGTCACAAGCCGTAACAGACCGTCACAAGCCGTCACACACCATCACAAGCCGTAACAGACCGTCACAAGTTGCAACGTGCCGTAACACACTGCAACAGACCATCACAAGCCATAAAAGACTGTCACAAGTAGTAACCGGCCGTTACACACCGTAACAGGTCGTAATAGCGCGTAACAGGCAGTTGTACACTGTCGTCTCAAGTCGTATCAGACCGGAACCCTCTTTCGTCAACTGACCGTCACATTCCATGGGTGGATTTTGGGGTGGGGCCGAGGGTGTCGTCGCCTCCCTTTTTTTCTCCACTATTTTTGTTTTATTTTTCGTAATCTGTCATCTACAGGCTTAATTTTGGAATTTTTGAATAAAGAAGCTATATAGCTAGAGCTGATCAATAAACAGTGTCCTCATAGAACTAAATTTTTGACTATGCGGGGGGGTGGTTGAGGGTGGGGCGGTCGCCTGGTTGGGTGTTCGTCTTAACCCTTGGGCTTCGGAACCCTCTTTCGGAATCTTCTGGATACCTCCCGGCATTCAGTTTTTTTAGCGCAGCTACCATGTTATAGCAGTGGTTCAACTAATGATAGCGGTTGCGCAGACATTGGGCAAATTTTTGACGGACATTGGGCAAGTTTTCCGACGACCTGAACGTATTCATATTCACTTGTTTGGACAGAGTGCATTGTGCCTGAGAACTTTGCACGGGAGGGAACGCTGCTCAAGAGCAGGTTATTGGGTTCCAAGTTAACAACAACCCTTCTTGTCATTTTTTTTTTTCGCTTTGACGTAGCCGACTTTATCTGTTGCCAGTAAGAAAATCATTTGAATAATTACGAAATAGTTTTGTCACGCAATGCGGCTGTGTCTTTTAGACCATGTACGAACATATAATAGCCCACTTTGGAAAAGAGTGATAGCCTGGGACCCAAACTAAGCGCGCGTGCATTTATGGGACTGTTTGGGTGGACAAATTGAGCAGCCACTTTGTATTATGACGAGGCATGCAAGCTGATGTGTACCTTTGTGCATAAATAACTTCAGGAACTCCCCTGGTCTGGCATATTATAGAATACCAAAGACAAGACGTATCCAACGAGAATATGTACATTTGTTTCGGAAAGCCAATTTGAAGTTGAACTCCGATAGCACACTTTGCATTCTTCTAGTTTTTCTCGAAGTAAAATCTCCCAGGCACATCTTCCTTCAGCTTCACATTTTCATGTTTTTTTTCTTTCAATTAAACCTTCCTTTTTGCTATTTTGAGCTGTTTTAACTCTTCTTAAACATTCCACTCCGCTTTCCGCAATGTTTGTTTACATTCACGTCCCCCAAATAATCCCATAAGTGCGCGCGCGCCTAGTTCGGGACCCAGGCTATCACTCTTTTCCGAAGTGGGCTATATATATTTAGCCAAGCCTAAAAGCGGTGCTCCCGATTTCATTACAATAATAATGTAATGATAACACAGGCGGCCCAGATGTAGAGTGTGTCAATATATTAATTAATATTCACATGGACAAAATGAGATGAGTCGTTCAAACTCCCATGAACTAAATAGTCCAAAAATCAAAATATAGCAAAAGAATCTAAGATACCTTTAACTGAACGTCTCCTTGTCTTTCCTGGCTGGTTAAAGTGGCATTTTGTTGAGTTTTGCAATTGTAGGTACTATCCACTAAAGAAGAATTAAAGGCTGGCTACAAAACAAACGGACCATCTCCACGCGCCTTCACGCGAAGCGCTATGAATTCGAGAATAATCGACGAATCCGCTCCAAATTGCCATTGGCTAATCTGCCGGTAACGTGTGCTCCAGTTCCTTGCTCGCTTGCTCCACAAAACCCATCGCAACTGCACAATAATCGCTCGCTCATCAACAAACACTGTTGACCTCTAAGCTTAGATATGACCGCAAACTACCAGGTTTAATACCCGACGTGAATATTCAAGATTAGCGACCGCGTCCGCGCGACAATGCAACACTTGCTATGGGAGGGATGGTACTATTGCTTCTAGGTCAATCAACACTGAGCGAGGGTCCGCTGCGTTAGATTTGACCAGACGGTCGCGCGATCGCGATCGCGCGACCGTCCGTAAGTTTTCCAGAGGGCGGCCCTGGTTTTCGAATTCTTCTAACGTTCACATTGTTTGTCCAGCCGCTTGCATAGGTTCTTGTCTCTACTGGACCTATTTGCTTAAAGTAATGAAATAAACAGTTCTTTCCACCGACAATATGTTGTCCAAAGTGGCAAGGGAGGACGACAATTTGCCGCCTAGGAAAAAGGCAAAATCTAGCCTCGGCTATGCAGCTGAATGGAAGCTATGGCAAGGGAAAAAGTTACGTGCGCGATATTTTTTTTTTTGGTTATGATTATTATTATTTTCAAAACTCAGGGGCCTCCAACGACGATTTCTTCATAAATGCATTTAAAATACTTTTAAGGCTGTCCAGAGTAATTAAGATATCTAAAAATGCATTCTGAGTGGCGCTAATACATAGATAATATTTATAGTTTGTTCATACTAAAATATAATATCGTGTAATGCTAAGCGGCGAAGGCAACGAGAACTGTGAAATACAACAATAGGCAATAGGTCTAATTGCATGCAGCACACTTTTTTGTACATTTCCTTGCCGTTTTTTTGCATGACTACAACGTGAAACGTCCAGAAACTTCCTGGTTTTCACTTTTTATGGAGGAAATGTACATGTCCTTGTTCACTTTTTCCACTACCGCTCATTCCTTTTAGCTCCGCGATAAAATTCGTATCTGTTCGGTCATCCTAGAGCAAACTGAGTCTCTTGGAAAACTACAAGGGCTTCAATATTTACATTTTCCTGAAAATTTTAGATGCAGTTTAAAGCTTTACGAAAGTAAGAATTTTTCTGATTCCTCTCTCCATCACTTTTTTGATTCCGAAAATTTAAGGTTTTCTTTTGCTACAAAAACAGCTTAACCTGGGAAGTGAAACGCGAAAAATTAAAATTTACAAAATCAGAGGGAATTCATAAGATAAGCTTCGAAAATGGTACATGAATGAAAGCTTCAAAAAACAGTCGTTGGGTGCCACTGAAATCTGGCTCGGTTTTTGTCATATTAACGTCCCAAATCTTTTGGCCACTCAACGAGTGATCTTTCTGGCACATCAGAGATTTTTTTAAACACCGTTTCAATATTTATTTTATGGTGTTGGCCAATTATACTTATGAACTTGCAGCGCAAGCCAATGAAAAAACCGCTGGATCTGCTCTAATTTCAACCTCTTTAGGTTTTATTGTGAAGGATTCGTGGGGAAATGCCGTTATTCGAGCTCGGAGAGGTCTTAGGAAGCAACAGCAGAGCGTTTACTTGAATGTGAAGAAAAAAGATCCAACCCACCATAGTGCCGATGTAGATGGTCTCAGTCCTCTTTCTCAGGCACTTGCTGATCTTACGGTTTCTGACGATTGGAAAGTTGTCCGAGACAAGCCACACTGTTGGTGTATAGTTCGTGTAGAGGCATGGGAGGTCAATAACGCAAGAGTATCCACCAAAATTGAGATTGGCCAGGACAGGAAGACAGGACACTCATTCGTCAGCGTAAAGGCACACGGATGTCAGAGGGATTTGAGCAACATCCCGGGATTTGTGGCAATGTCGTTACTGGGCAGAGTTAATTTGGCACTGGACTATGTTCAGAAATCCTCTTTTTGCAAGAGAATATCCCTCTCAGATGGAGATTCTATACAAGATTCTTTGGTTCCTTATGTTACAGGGTCTTTGAAAGACCTTTCGAAAGAAAAGCAAGAAAAATCAACAGTCGCTTTCTCCTCAAAGTGTAAAATGTTCTCTGTTCAAGGATTGCCTTGTTCAGAGTGTAACCATTTGTTAAAATTACACAATTTAAAAAGGATGTGACGGAAAAACGTAGCGGGGTACATCCCAATTGCAACAAAAGATACATCAGCAAAGAAGACGTCGTGTTGCAACTAAACCAGCAAGTAATCGACGATTCAATGCAGAAAGAAAGGAAAAATACTGGAGGGAAAAAGTTGCAACTGAATCCCTGCAGTTAGAGGAGGAGGATCACAGGGATCTGTCCACAATCTTACACAACATAGACAAGTCTAAAATTCCACAGGAAATGGAGTGCCCCTGGGCCCAACAGAAAAGAATCATGGCCACCAAAAGTAAGCGGGGTTACCGATGGCACCCGAAGTAAGTTGTTTTGCGCAGGTGTTTCTCTGTAATAGGCGTTACTCACTGCTAACAAAATAAGTACTTCAACGACAAGGTAGAAAGTAAAATGAAATAAATGGCAGGAAAAAAAGTACGCTTATTAGGTTACCCTAACCAACAGGGGGCGAGGGCGGGGCGGTCGTTTATGCACCTAGTATCCTAAAAATTTGTTTTAATATGCTTCCCCACGAGTTCGCCCTCAGCTATGCAAAGTAAAGTAAAGTAAAGTAAAACTTTATTTACACAGGGTAGCCCATTCAGCTCTAAGGCTGGTCTCCATAGGGGCCCTGTATCTTAAAAAATTAATTTACATCAAAAATTTTCGTGAACTATTACATTTAAAAAACCTAATAAAAATACAATACTAGAATTTAAGAACTACATTAAAAAGCCTAAAAATACAATGCAAAATCACGTGTAAAGCCTAAAATAGTAATAGAATATCACAGTTATGATAAAAATAAATGTCTTGCTCGGCGGCAGAACGTTTGAATGTTTTTACTCTTCACAATGTTTAAACGAAGTTTGTTAAAAATTTTTGCGCCAGTAAAAAGAAAGGTTCTTTTCCCAAAATTTTGTTTAACGTTTGGTAGAGGTAGCCTCATACATTGCCTTGTGGAATAATTGTGAATGTTCGAAAATCTAGTAAAATATAATGAAAAATAACTAGGAACTTAATGAGTGAAGACAGAGAAAAACGAGTTTAGCCTTGTGGTAAGAGCGTCTGCTGGAAAGAGTCGGCCAGTGCAGCTGCTCTATTGCTTCAGATGAGCGAAGGCAACGTGTGATGATCCGTGCAGATCTATTCTGTAGGCGCTGTAGTCGATCTATCTATCTGTAGTCGATTAAGATTTAAAATGCAATCGCGCTCTTTATGCCTTTGAGATGCAAATAGTACACACTTAGTTTTTGAAACATTGAGAACAAGATTATTGTATTGTATGCATACCAGTACATAGCACTCAGTGTTAGCTTTTACGTACGTAATTTCATTCAATAACGCTTAATGAATTTTTCTTTGACAATATTATTTTACAGGATCATCAGATTGTGCATTGACCTGTATTGTAAGAACCCCCACGTCCTTGACCCCCTTAGGAAAGTTATCATTTTTCCAAGCAACCGCACTAACAGGTAACCTTGTTTGTGGCATATCATTTGACACGACTATACTTGACCTTTTAAATTTAAAGATGATCTCATAATGAAAACGTTGAACATGTTTACCTTTTAATTTAGAAAAATTAAATGAAATTAAAAAGCCATGTTCATTAATTTCACAGACTCTATAAGAACAAAGCAGGAGAAAAACCTGGCTGCAACGATCAAGTGCCAAAATGGTGCCTGGAGACTGCACAAGATAAAAATTTCAGGGAGGAGGATTACTGGGGAAGCTTTTTTGATAGACGAAATGAAAATTCAGGTTTGTATGGAAAAAAAACTTATCCGCTGTATTACTAAATCGGTAAGTTGGATCGCTCACACAGCTATAAGGATTTTGACCTACAGGTTAAATGGCCCGGGCTAGCCTGTATATATGAAATACTTTTTTCAACTGCATTATTCACAGTGAGTCATTCACTTTCAGCTTGTTATTTCTGTCTGTAGGCAACACAATCTGAATTTTAGAACAAAGAGTTCTTGCTTTCCAAAACCAACATTTGAAAAAAAAAAACAGGAATTCCAACAGGAAATTTTGCTCATTAATAAGTAATATTAAACAATTTTTTTGCTTTGATATTACAATTAGGAGAGCCTAGAAATGGTAGTAAAGCATGGAAAGCACAGGCTAGTTGGATTTGTTGACTTTGGAGAGGGCCATGATCTAATGACAAACCTGTCTGGTATGTTGTATTTTTAAACTATTTTGGAGACTGATTAAAACTTTACCTGGTATCAAACCCTAATTTAATTATTACTTTGGCTATGTGTTTTTACAGGTAAAACTGAACCACAGTTGGTCACTCATGTCTTGCAATTCATTTTCATAAGTGATGGTGCATTCCCAGCTTACGCTTTTTTTTTTTTTGGATTACATTAGCTCCATCTGAATCAACATGATCTACATTTTCAATGCATCATAGGGAGCTCTTCTTGGAATTACATCTTGAAAATGCTTTAAAGGCGGTAATGTCAAAGATAGTAAAAATAAATTATTTTCCATTTAATTTGGGCAAATTACCCACAACCAAAACATTCACTAACTATAAAACACAACTATGATAACAAATTAGATTTCAACTCCAATCTAAAAAATTGTCTGAAATTGCTACAAGCTGTTGAAGTGACTGAAGGTGCGTCGTTTGTCAAGACATGAAATGAACCCCCTTGGAAAGAAATAACCCACGTACAATTTATTATGCTGACCAAAAAACTATATTTTGAATTAATAAACATTTGAAAGTTTCCTTTTCTATGGTGATTATTTCAACAGAAATACCAAGAGAACATGATGGGACAAGGAAAAGACAGCTCTCACCTCAACAGCACAATATCATCGTTGGTTCATACATCCAAACTGGTTAATCTTTTTAATGACAAACTAGTGATCAGATTAAATGCAGATCCTCGCCTTGGACAGCTTAATCAATTTCACAAATTTATGAATGACTGGAGAAGTGAATGCTCAGAAAACAACAACCAATCTGTTTCTTCCAAACTATGGTTTGACTTGCAATCTATGTGCCTGGGTTTTGGTTCCATGGTTGCAGTGAAACAAGCACATTTTCCACAATCCATAATTAAACCTGCAATAATCAACCAGGATAGTGTAGAAAATCACATTTGTCAAGTAAGATCATATGATGGTCAAAATAACAATCCAACCTATCTGCAGCAGGAATCAACACAGAACTCCATTTGTTTTGGCCAAACAACCATCAGCCCCAAAAGCAATGTTGGAGCAGCTAATGAGCATTCTTCTTCAGCTTGTTCAATGCCAACCGGAAAAAGGCGCAAATAAAACTAAAACTGAGTATAGTATAATTTATTTGCCTTAACTGAATGTTCCAGTGGAGCTACCTGCTATCCTGAACCGCATACGCAGTCCACCATGTTCTTCATCATGCACTGTCTCTACGACCTGGAACTCCCTAACATCCACTGGAGCAGTAAACGGTATTGATCTTGTCCCGTTTAAGGCTTCAATGAGAGTTTTAGCCAATTCTATCTTGGTAGCACGCCGTCCAGGGGCACCCAACGAGAATATAGTTCAAAACCACTGAAACATAGCATTGTTAAACGTATTTATATTATAAAGAGAACGTACAACTTTCGAACAACCAAATTTTATTTCACACGTTAGATGACTCCCTTCCATTGCAAATGCCAATTTAAACTCAACGCAAACTTCGTCTATTGGTTTTACTGCAAAAGAAATACTTGTATACTTGCAAGAACATTGTAACGAAACCTAATTTAGAGGAATTTTTACGTAAGCTTTTTGAACAATATCGCATTGAAAATTGTGGCAAACAATATTGAATATGTCTGGCAACTGACAGGTTTTTTCTTTATTTATTTTCCAATACTTTTTATTCTTATTGTAATTTGTTTTGTTACTTACTGACATATTTATTTACTTATTTATTCTTTTACTTTCTGCTGTGTATTAATATTGTTAATTTGTTGTCAATTAAAAAAAAACATATTTTAGTATTTAAACGGTAGATATAGGCATATTTTTACCACCTAAAAATTTTTCATCTGTTCGGATTTCCTAGCTGAAAGTCCAGTGATCCGAAACTTATAGGGATCAAAACTTACCTTTTCGAAAATTTCAGCCAAAAAAAAAGGCTCCCGAAAATTCTAGGTGACCTTTTTAGGGTAAATATCCGTTAAATATGGGCAATTATACCAGTTTTTAGATCTTCGAAAATCCAAGGAGAGGCAGGCAAGCAAGAAATTTTACAAAAAATGTTCCGAAAATTCTAGATCTCAAATCGTCTTCCGAACAGATATCTTCAGGCCTCAAAAAGCAACAGTAATTCACTGGGCTCTTGTATAAACACGGGAAAAGACGACTGGGTCATCATTGTACTTGCCAATAAAATATTAATGTATCAGCCGCTCATGCGAAGAAACCTTCTGTTCTGACCTGTCCTTGAGAATATCCTGTCAATAAAATATACATGTGCATTGGGGTAAATGTTGTGGTTCAATTTGCAACTTTTTCCATACTTTATATTTACTGTACAACCGCATACATTTGCTTTGCAAGCAGCGATTTCATCGTTAAACATTGTATTTCACACGAATAGTTGTCATGAATGGAGTCATAAAATGTACCCATAATAAGTGCATGGGGCTGTGCGGACATCTAACCTTTTATTTCCCTTTGTGTTTCGGAATAAAAATACTTAATAAGTAGAGGATATTACATGGCCGATTCATCATGAATCGGTTGCCTGGTTTCCAGGCAACCGATTGGCATCGACGACAAAGCTCTGGGTTTTATTCATGAACACGGGTTTTTTCATCTGTGAATTATAACAATGTGAATCACCACCCAATTTCTCAGGCAAACTAAAGAGAACAGCAAACTCAACAACGGTGGATTCAACAAGTGGCTGGAAATTCTCGCTGGGAAAGATTTACAAACAATACTCCGCAAGAGCGAGAACGTCGACTTTAAACGGCACAGCGAAGGCAAACACTGTCAACTAGAGACAGAGGCTATACAGCGACCACGAATATGTAAAGAAGCAGCAACAAAATACTACAGTTACGCTGCAAACGAAACCGACGAAGACGGGGAACACCGACTGCCGACGGTGAAACCGAAGAGAGGCAAGTTTACAGTCAAAATTATCTTCTTCGACGCAACGATAGGAAGCAAGAATTACACCATCTGTAAAATCGACACGAGGAGTATCTTTCCAACGGACTGAGGACAGCCGATCAGCCTTTTCACCGTTTTACAGTAAGCTTTATTTTACACATCCTCGGAGACCCAGGGGCAGATAGTGGGGGCGAGGGAAAGTCTAAACGGGCGGGAAAATATGGCACGAAGAAAAGTTAAGAACGGCGAGAAGAGCCCCTGGGGACAATGTCTTACCAGACCAGTTCCAAACGGTCGCCGCCGTTCTGGCTTCTGATTGGGCAGAAAAGCAGAAACGTTTTCTGTCGCTGAAGGAATCGTTTTCTCAATTCTGAGCTCTTTTTAAGTTGGAAGCTTCTTCGATAGTCCCGCAAGTATTGCGCTGTTCCCATGTGCAAATAGCGTTCAATGACAGATCCTAAAATATTCCGTATTAAATCCTAAAAAAGACACATGAATGAGTTACAATAAGTGAATGCAAATTAAAGATAGGAAAATTCCAAGTGGATTGATTGTTTTACGATTATCTGCACCTTCTGCTGCCATTTCAAAGTTATTTCGTCGTCTTGGATCAGCTTTCGGTGGGTCTCTTTGACCATATTTGCCCCCTCTCTGCGCAACATATGATCGTTTAACAAATAAACTCGTTGTTTCTCTAGGTACATGAAGAATTTGAAGACAGCATCCTTTATATGTATCAGTCCTCTTTCTCTATATTGCCGCGCCTTTGTCACTTGCAGGGTGTCTTTGTGCTGGCTGTCCTCCTCCAACACTGCCACAGATCCAACAAGGAATTCTTCAATAAGTTCGCAGATACTGTGGAGTCGCCGCACCGATGCCATTGTTTCGGAATTTTCAGAACAGATATTGACCCGTACGTACCTTCTTGATTTCTCAAGAACTTTTCGAACATGTTGCTGACATGTCTTCTACGTTAAATGCAACCACTTCTTGTTGATATTCCTTTCTTGAAAGTTGTACAAGGTGCTCTAGAAATTTGAAGTACACTGCCATCCCTAGATCGATAGACCGCTGGGCTGTTATACAAGGAGAAACGTTAAATAAACTCGATACATGTAGAGAAAATTCTTCCGAGTTAAATACTTGATGAAACTTGCCTGTAGCAGTACGGTTGTGAAATCATCCCTTGTCACTTTGATGTCTAGATCGTCGGGATTTTCGATTATGTGGTTCTCTATGGCTACGAATGAATGGAACCACATAATGTCTACAAACGTCTTCACATTTTCGGTGAAGCGTTCTTCCAACAACAAGTCCACGTTCTCGTTGATCGCTCGGCTGAATTCAGAAAGGGAGTGTTCACTTTCAATTTTGTCAACAGGGGTGTTGCGTCCAAACCTTCCGAAGGCGGGTGTGATAGTTCTGACTCGTGTTTTTCCATCTGTTCAAAAAGCTGAGCAACACTTACCTCGAGATCAGTGTTCTCACGCTCGAAATAAGATTGCACCTTTCCATCTGATACCTCTATCGGAAACTCGTAACAATCTTCAGCATCCGCTGAGTCCCCAACCGCAAATCTATAGCGATCTTGGACATAAAAAAGCTTTCGTCCCTGGTGACCTTTCGTCAGCAACACCTCAAATCGGCACTGTGTTCACCGGTAACTCGAGAACACTGCGTCATAACTTCGTGGTCTGCTGGTATTACTTAAGTTCTATTGAACCCTATGTCTTGCAGCGTGGTAGCTGATCTCACACGAGACATGGAAACGTAAACTAGACCAGGGACAAATTCTTTCGAGCAATGCATTACTACGGCCGG
>CALNXK010000049.1:827500-842500 GCA_942486035.1 Porites lobata | reverse complement strand
CTTGACAAGCAATTCCACTCGAACAAATTACAGATACTCGCAAACCCGCTGTTGCCAATCATCTCGAATTGCGTTAACCACTCTTGATTTTCCTGTTCCAGATTGTTACGAATAAATTGTATTACGTGACTAGCGTGACTTTCTAGAAGCTTCGCGAGAGTTCATAGTTTGTTTATTTTAGGATCTTGTGTAAGCGTTTCGAAAGCGGTATATTTTGTAATCTTTCTATAATTAGACTATTTGAAAAGTTCAAGAATGTTATTGTGAAAGTATATAAGTAGGCGAGTCCGAGTTACTTTTTACCTAGTTTTCACAAGCGAAGAGAGTTTGGCGTTAGTCGTGTTTAGACAAGGGTGACAGAGGCAGTGTTTATTCAAGTTGGCGGAGGCCGTGTAAGTTCATCAAGTTAAGTGCATTTGGCGGAGGCCGTGTAAGTTTAACGAGTTACGTGCTGTTGTGGAGTTTTGCTTCGTGGAAACTGAGTTCATTTTTGGAATAAATCTTCTTGTTGCTGTTCCGACAACCCTGCGTTCAGTTTGGTTTGCAAGCTACCCGTCCTCTAAAAGATTACCCGCGTAACATTGGGGGCCTGTCCTGGGAGAGGAATTCAGTTGTTTGCCGACTACAGTAACCAGGAAAGGACAGTTCAAGAAAAGGGAGTACACAGCGAAAGTAAGAAGAACTGTTACAAGGAAGTACATCTAGTGTGTTTGCTGTGAACTACTGCTGTGTAAATTAAAAAGCTTTTGCAGATAGGGAAAGAATTCGGATTGGAGGGAGAAAAGCTGCTCGAGTTTGTAGAAAAACAACAAAAGTTAGAAGAAGAAAGAAGGAGGGAAGAAGAAGAGAAAGAAGAAAAACGTAGACAATTGGAAGAGGAAAAAGAAGAAAAGCGTAGGCGGTTAGAAGAAGGAAAAGAAGAGAAACGTCGATTACTTGAAGAAGATAGGAGAAGAGAAGACGAAGAAAGAGAAACTAGGCGGCAAGAACGCGAATTGAGAAAATTAGAGCTGGAAGCAGACCTGTTGAAGCAAAAAGAGGCTATTGAAGCCGCTAAGAGAGAGCATGAACTAGAGCTCTTTCGTCTAAGACAAGGCCGTAACGTCGCCGAACGCGTTGAATTGAGAGAGGATAGGGCCAAGGTACCAAAGCTTCCCTCATTTGTTGATGGCAAGGACGACTTGGATGCTTAACTACAACGATTTGAGAGATTCGCAACTATAGCTAAATGGGAGAAGACAGGATGGGCCTCGAAACTTAATGCTCTTTTGTCTGGACGTGCTCTAGAGGTTTATTCGCGATTATCTGAGGAAGCAGCCCATGATTATGACCGAGTGAACTTAGCTTTAATGAAGAGATATGACCTTACAGAGGACGGCTATCGCCGTAAATTTAGAGCATCAAAGCCGGAAGTTGACGAGAGTCCTAAGCAGTTTATAGTGAGACTGGATAGAAACTTGTTGCGTTGGTTAGAACTGTCGAACACTGAACGATCTTTTGAAGGCCTGAAAGATTTAATTGTGAAAGAACAGTTTATTGACTCTTGTCCAAAAGAGTTAGCTTTTCACCTTCGTGAAACAGCCCAGGAAACGGTTGTTTAGATAGCGAAGATTGTCGATCAATACTTAGAAGCACACGGAAAGCGTCTGTTCAGCTGCGCGAGTAAGAAGCCACAAGTACAGCCCAAGGCGGACGAAACAAAGACTACATAGAGTGACGCAACAGTCCTCCAGTGTTACAAGTGTAATGCCCGTGGACACAAAGCTATTAACTGCCCAACTCTAGCTAAAAGGTGTTTCCTATGTGGCAAGCAAGGTTATGAAGGGAGGAACTGTCGATCAGGTGGACGAAAGTCAGGAGGCCAAGGTAAGGATGGTAACCCTGCGCAACGTGGTCAAGTTAGTGCTGGCTGTTTGGTTAAGTCACCCGATCTTAACGCTACAACCGAGGAAGTCAAGTCGTGTATTCAAAATGATCAGCTTCTGTTAGCCTGTGGCAAGAAAGTCCCGTTGCTGAGTAATGCTTGTGTTGAACCCTTAACTGGAGTAAGAAGTAAGATGCCTGTTGTAAAGGACTGGAGTTGGAGAGAAGACTGTCGACGTTTTAAGAGATACTGGTTGCAATGGAGTTGTAGTCAAGAAGGACCTTGTCGGCTAGGATCAGTTTACCGGAGACTTTAACGTTATGTTGCTTATTGAAAACACAGCAAGGAAGGTGCCTATAGCAAGAATTTATGTTGATACGCCTTATCTTAAGGGCCATGTAGAAGCGCAGTGCCTTTCAGATCCTATCTACGACCTAATTATTGGCAACGTTCCTGATGCCAGGGACGCACAAAATCCAGACCCCGGTTGGCAAGAGGCCTGTGCAGTAACTACAGGAAGTCAAGCTAAGAAAAAGGATGAACGCATGGCCTTGAAGGTGCCAAGTAGCTGTGAGAGCCCTATTGTGAATAGAGAGAAGCTCAAGCAGATGCAGCGTGAAGATGAGAGTCTGCGCAAGTACTGGGATCGAGACGATGTGCTAGTAAAGGGTCAGGCGGAGATTTCTTTTGAAGAAAAATGTGGAGTACTGTACCGTCTGTACAAGCACCCTCGTGTGAATGGTGGTAAGCCGCTTAAACAAGTCATGGTACTTGAAAAGTTGAGACGCCCCCTAATGGAAGTAGCTCACGGATCAATCATGGGTGGTCACATGGGCATAAAGAAAACAACAGACAAGATCCAGAGTGCGTTTTATTGGCCTGGAATTCAAGGTGATTTGACTCGATTTTGCATGTCCTGTGACGTTTGTCAAAGGACTGTAAGTAACGGATCAGTGCCGAAGGTACCGTTAGAGAAGATGCCGCTGACTGACAAGCCAAGAGTAGCAATAGATCTTGTTGGGCCTATCAGTCCTCCGAGTGAGGAAGGACACAGGTACATATTGACGCTGGTAGATTTTTCGACTCGCTACCCTGAGGCTGTACCACTAAAGAACATTGATACGGAGACAGTAGCAGAGGCATTGGTGGATATCTTTAGCCGTCTAGGAGTACCCGAAGAGATTCTGAGTGATCTGGACACACAGTTTGTTCCTGATTGCATGAGAGAAGTTACTCGACTACTAAGCATTAAACAGCTTACAACAACGCCCTATCACCCGATGTGTAACGCATCGCCCAGAATCACTCGACACATCCGGGAACTTTAAGCGTACTCCGAGAGCCAAATTTGAAACGATGATCAGCCAACCGAGGCAAAACAAAGAAAAAAACGGCCAATTTTGTTCAGTGTGGCTCACGTTTTACACTTTTTTGCCATAACTATATAAAAATTATTAGTGTCAGCATATGGATTTTGTAGAAGAGACGTTAATTAAAAATACAAGACCACTGGTGACGTTGTAGACCTTGGAGAAGTTCTGGCTTTTTCGCTTGGAAAATCGACTACTTTAGTCACTATTTTGTATGGAAGGTCACGTTTGAGGCTAAATATCTGTTCGGCAAGTCACTTTATTCATGCGTCAGCATATGGCTTTGTTAGTTTGACCATTAAGGAAGACTCTCTGAAAGTTTGGTACGATTACGTTGTTGGGAAGTTCTGGCTTTTCGTCGATTTCTAAAAGTAGTCCTGCTCGCTTACGTTCGTAAATCTCGAGCACACGCGTGACTTGGTTTGAAACTCCCGCCTGCATATTAATGAATTGAAACGGATCAAAATTTGAATAATTATCTTGCACAATGTTCCCTCAAGCATTAAGAAAGACGCGGCGCTAGCTTTTTAAATGTTACCCGACTCGTTGATGTTAAAATGACATGTCATATACCAAGAGAGAATAATATTCTTTCTTGTATTTACCGGCTTCACCTCCTTCGTCCTACAAATAGAAAAACTCTTTATTATTTTCAACTCCGCGACCAACGCAATGGAAACCAATCGAGTAAAAGAGCGCGTCTTTTATATGAGCTGTTTTGACCGTTTAACGGAGAAGTTCAACGGACCGATGAAGTCTATTCTGAAGAGACTGTGTAGTGAGCAGCCAAGACAGTGGCATCGCTACATAAACCCACCGTTGTTTCCTTATCGTGAAGTCCCCAAAGAGTCCACTGGTTTTTCGCCGTTCGAGCTGTTATATGGAAGAACTGTTGGAGGACCAATGACTATACTCAAACAGCTGTGGACGAAAGTTGAAGAGCCTGACGTAAAGAACAGTTACCAGTACGTTTTCGAGTTGCGAGAGAAGTTAGAAGATACCCTTAAACTCGCCCATAGTGAATTGGAGAAAGCCCAGCAGAAAGGAAAGCACTATTACGACCGCAAGTCTAAAGTTAGGAAGTCGCAACCCGGTGAGAAAGTGCTTGTGCTGCTACCTACCGATCATAACAAGTTACTTATGCAGTGGAAAGGTCCCTTTGAAATTAGTTCAGTAGTAGGTCTCAATGACTATAGAGTGAAAGTAAAAGGTAAGGAGAAAGTTTACCACGCTAACCTACTTAAAAAGTATTTTGAACGAGAGGAGACTACAGTCGAAGGAGCAGTAGCTGTTGGAACAGGCGCTACGAGTATACACGATGCTGTCGACTGTGCAGCTAAAGTTGATGAAGCAGAGGGAGAAGAGGTTGATTTCTTAGAGCTTGGTGGATATGTAGCCAAGGAGTCAATCGAGGATCTTACAACTGGACCAAATCTTACGGACAAGCAACGGACCGAATTTACGGATCTGGCTAAACAGTTCACGAATTTGTTTACTGAAGCGCCAGGTACTTCAGATCTCGTTCAGCATCATATTAAACTCACTTCAGACCAACCGGTTAGATCAAGACCTTACCTAGTACCTTACAGCATGAGAGAATCACTGAGAAAGTATATTGCCGACATGATCAAAATGGGAGTTATTAGAGAGTCCAGTTCTCCGTATGCGTCACCTGTTGTAGTAGTGAAGAAAAAAGACAACACAAATCGCGTGTGCGTTGATTATCGGAAATTAAATAAACTAACTGTATTTGATCCTGAGCCTATGCCCACTGCTGAACACTTGTTCCAGAAGCTCAGTGGAGACAAGTTTTACTCAAAAATTGACCTTAGCAAGGGATATTGGCGGATAACTATACCAGAGGAGGACATAACGAAAACTGCGTTTGTAACACCTGACGGGTAGTACGAGTTCTTGAAGATGCCGTTTGAAATGATTAACTCGGCGGCAACACTGAAGCGTGCAATGGAGAAATTGATAGAAGATCTAGATGATGTCGAATTCTGCTGGGATGATACACTGGTTGACACCCGTACATGGGAAGAACATATTAGAGCCCTCAGAGAACTGTTTTCGCGCCTTGTACAAACTGGGTTGACTATTAGACCTACGAAGTGCCTATTTGGAGTAAACAGTGTGGATTTCCTAGGCCATCGATTGGAGCAAGGAATGATTGGTCTACATCAGGATAAGGTGGAGAAAATAAAAGATGCTCCAAGGCCAAGCACAAAGAAACAGGTGCGGTCATTTATGGGTCTAGCAGGATACTACAGAGATTTCATTTCCAACTTCGCAGCGATCGCAGTGCCCTTATCTGATCTCACACGGAAAGGCCAACCCAATAAAGTTGAGTGGGGTGAAGCACAAGAGAAAGCCTACACAACAATCAAGTCCTACCTAACAAGTGAACCTATTCTACGCCTTCCCGATCCAGCTAAAACCTATTTCTTACGGACGGACGCTTCCAACAATGGAATTGGCGCAGTATTGATGCAAAGGCACGATGAGACATTATTCCCGGTTTGTCATGCAATCAAGAAATTGTCAAGTGCGGGGCGCAACTACTCTACAATCGAGAAAGAGTGCCTAGCGATTGTATGGGGAATCAAGATATTTCATCTATATTTGTACGGTGTACATTTTGTGCTGCAGACAGGTCATGAGCCGCTGAAGTACATGGACAGTGCAGAATATACCAACGCACGACTCATGCGATGGGCGATGTTTCTTCAAAGTTACAATTTCAAGGTGGAAGCCATCAAAGGATCAGAGAATGTTGGAGCGGATTATCTTAGTCGAGTAGAAGAGTAACCTGAGAGACACCGGACTACTCCTGTTGTATATTAGCTAACAATTTTTCTGTTGCATTGGAAATTTAGGATATTTCTTCTGAAAGGGGGTTATCTTACGAAAAATTGTATTGCGTGACTAGCGTGACTTTCTAGAAGCTTCGCGAGAGTTCATAATTTGTTTATTTTAGGATCTTGTGTAAGCGTTTCTAAAGCGGTATATTTTGTAATTTTTCTATAATTAGACTATTTGAAAAGTTCTAGAATGTTATTGTGAAAGTATATAAGTAGATGAGTCCGAGTTACGTTTTAACTGGTTTTCACAAGCGAAGAGAGTTTGCCGTTAGTCGTGTTTAGTCAAGTGTGACAGAGGCAGTGTTTATTCAAGTTGATGGAGGCCGTATTTTTGTAATAAATCTTCTTGTTGCTGTTCCGACAACCCTGCGTTCAGTTTGGTTTGCAAGCTACCCGTCCTCTAAAAGATTACCCGCGTAATACAGATTGACCGGTGACGAGGAGGTTGTGCCCACTCTTGGCAAACTGAAAAACTTCAGTTTGCTTAAGAGTAAGATTTTCGCTCATTTGGTGAAAAAGTGAAAACCACGAAGTTTCTGGACATTTCATGTAGTCATGCAAAACAACGGCAGGGAAATGTACAAAAGAGCGTGCCGCAATTAGACCTATTGTTGTATTTCACAGTTCTCGTTGCTTTCGCCGCTTACACTATTTTATATTTAGTATGAACAAACTATAAATGTTATGTATGTATTAGCGCCACTTAGAATGGGTTTTCGGATATCTTAATTACTCTGGACAGCCTTAAAAGTGTTTTGAATGCATTTAGGAAGAAATCGTCGTTAGAGGCCCCTGAGTTTTGAAAATAATAATAATCATAGCCCAAAAAAATATCGCGCACATAACTTTTTTCCTTATCATAGCTTCCATTCAGCTGCATAGCGAGGCTAGATTTTGCCTTTTTCCTAGGCGGCAAATTGTCGTCGTCCCTCGCCACTTTGGACAACATATTGTCTCTGTTCTGGAAAGAACTGTTTATTTCATTACTTTAAGCATTCCAAATAGGTCCAGTAGAGACAAGAACCTATGCAAGTGGCTGGACAAACAATGTGAACGTTAGAAGAATTCGAAAACCAGGGCCGCCCTGTTGAAAACTTACGGACGGTCGCGCGATCGCGATCGCCTTTTGTTTTCTGGTCAAAACTAACGCAGCGGACCCTCGCTCAGTGTTGATTGACCAAGAAGCAATAGTACCATCCCTCCCATAGCAAGTGTTGCATTGTCGCGCGGACGCGGTCGCTAAGCTTGAATACTCACGTTGCGTATTAAACCAGGTAGTTTGCGGTCATATCGAAGCGTAAAGGTCAACAGTCTTTGTTGATTAGCGGGCGATTATTGTGCAGTTGCGATGGGTTTGGTGGAGTAAGCGAGCAAGGAAACGGAGCACACGTTACCTGCAGATTAGGCAATGGCAATTTGGAGCGGATTCGTCGATTATTCTCGAATTCATAGCGCTTCGCGTGAAGGCGCGTAGAGATGGTCCGTTTGTTTTGTAGCCAGCCTTTAATTCTTCTTTAATGAATAGTACCTACAATTACAAAACTCAACAAAATGCCACTTTAACCGGCCAGGAAAGACAAGAAGACGTTCAGTTAAAGGTATCTTAGCTTTTTTTGTTATATTTTGACTTTTGGACTATTTTAGTTCATGGGAGTTTCAACGACTCATCTCAATTTGTCCATGTGAATATTAATTAATATATTGACACACTACGTCTGGACCGCCTGTCCAGCCGACAGCCACGAGCAACGTCGCATAAAAAGTGAATTCAAATTTCTTTTCAGTCTCTATCGTGACTATTCGTACTCGCTTACTTTGTCAAATCTAAGCGAACTCTTCTGCAGCTGAATTTCTATCAACCATATCCAAGTTTATAAAGAGAAAGAAAATTTTGTCATTGCTTATCTACGTCCTTCAAAAAACGTGAAATTAGGCATTTTCACGTGGTAGTCGTGCAGTGACGGCAAAGAAATTTACAAAAAAAAGAGTGATGCACGTGCAAAGTTGTTGTTTTGCCTTGTCAAGCTATTGCTTTTTTTTACTTCTCGTCGCCGCTACATCTTAAACTTCTTTTTATTTACGATACATTGTGATCCGTCAGAAACAGATTTATCTCAGTGCGAGTTGAATTGCTCCTGCTGATAGCATCCAGAACGTTTTTCGACTCATCGGTAGTTCCTTCGTTTCTGGTTAGGAAAGCTTGGTGAACAAACCGGGCAACTGTGGCGAGATAATAGCCGTCGTATACGAACTCACGAAAAGAACTCAGCAGATGCGGTTCGTCGATTCGGCACAATAATACAAAGCATTTTTTCACTGATTTTTTGTGCCCAATCAGGAGCCAGCATTCGTTTGACTGGTTGGAAATGGTCCGGTGAGTGTTGGAATGGTCCGCCTGTGCTTGAAAACTTTCGTCGCGCCTTTTCTCCCGGCCAGACTGACCTCCCCCGGGTCTCCGAGGATGAGGTAATCATTGATTACAGATCTGCGTTGGTCACTTACGGAAACGAAATCCAGTCGAAAGGAGTCCAGTTTCTCGGCTGAGATGGCCCTTATAAAATCAGTGGGGGCAAATTTTAACTCGTATAACTCATGATAACTAAGGGCTCTTTTCCATCGAGGACCGTCGACGATGCTCTGTCACGAAGTTCCATGCACGGCCGTTAGAAATCTGACCTTAGCGATCCTGGCTTTGCGGTTCAAGTTACCTGCACACCCGGTGGACAAGGGGACAATGTTCACTATCTGCCAGACATTTGCTAGCGGGTGGATAAAATATGAGCTAATATGAAACATCAGCAAGTCCACGGCGACAAACCATTGAGTGGTGCCGGATCTCCCAGTTGTAGACCTAGATCAGTACAATCAGAAAATAACTTGTAGAAAACATAAATCGGCAAACTGATCCGTATTGCAAGGCGATGAAGAAATAAATAAAAGAATAAAACAAAAAAATATATCTTTAAACAAATTTGCCCAATATTTCAGTTTGAAAGACAAACCAAGGACGAGAAGTCCAAAGACTACTGCAAAGCTGATTTAAAACAACGTGTATTGTTTTTTATAACAATACTTCGGCTGGCCATACCAGTCTTCTTCAGGTTTACAGGTGTTACTGAACTTATGTAGCAATCACAATATTATATAGATGGAGAATGTCGCAATAAAAGGGAGATGCGGAAATGACGTACAAGTTTAATACTGGAAAGGAAGAATACTAAGGATATGGATTATAATAATTCGTCACGGCGGTTTAGGCCATGAGGTTCAAGAGTCATGGCCTTATCTATCAAATGCGACTCCCTGGCCTTGCGAACTGAGTCACGTGAAGAATGAATTTTCTCTAGTGGGATTAACTGCATGTCAGTATGAGAATGGTTAGAGTGAGAGAGAAAATGTTCAGAAACAGTAGTGGGTTTAGATTTAATGTTAGTCTTGTCGACTGCACGTCTGTGTTCGTTAAATCTGTCCTTGAGACGTCGCTTAGTTTCACCTATATATTGTAAATTACAACGGTTACATTGAACCATGTAGATCACATTTTTAGTGTTACAAGTAATGTGTGAGGTGATGGAGCGTGTTTCACCTGTAGCGTAAAAGGTATAACTTGTGAGGCCGTTAGTAACGTATGGACAAGTGCCACAATTCTGTCCACAACGGAAGGAGCCTGGCGGAAAATGATTGGTGGAGATAACGGGTAGTTGTGCTTTAACTAAAAGGTCACGAAGATTAGAGCTACGTCTGGAAGCAACAAAAGGCGGTTGCTTAAAGACGTCTTTGGAACGGTTAGAGGAGTGTAAGATGTTAAAATGTTTGCGTAGGATATTAGAAATGCGTGGAAGTGCTGGGTTATATGTGACAACGAATGGTACAACATCGTTAGAAGCTTTGGGTTTAGTCTGTAACGCGTTAGTACGAGAAATATTAGCAGCGCGTAGGAACTGTTTTTCTAGGAAATTATTATCATAACCACGAGCAAGGAGATATGTTTTAGACGTGCAGTCGGCAAAACTAACATTAAATCTAAACCCACTACTGTTTCTGAACACTTTCTCTCTCACTCTAACCATTCTCATACTGACATGCAGTTAATCCCACTAGAGAAAATTCATTCTTCACGTGACTCAGTTCGCAAGGCCAGGGAGTCGCATTTGATAGATAAGGCCATGACTCTTGAACCTCATGGCCTAAACCGCCGTGACGAATTATTATAATCCATATCCTTAGTATTTTTCCTTTCCAGTTTTTATGTTGTACGTCATTTCCGCCTCTCCCTTTTATTGCGACATTCTCCATCTATATAATATTGTGATTGCTACATAAGTTCAGTAACATCTGTAAACCTGAAGAAGACTGGTATGGCCAGCCGAAATATTGTTATAAAAAACAATACACGTTGCTTTAAATCAGCTTTGCAGTAGTCTTTGGACTTCTCGTTCTTGGTTTTTATATTTTGGCTGATTTGATCTCTTTTCTAGAGATCCAACGTTTACAACTAGCAGGATCTTCGTCCACGGTATTTCCAGTTAATTTAATCCTTTACTATGAAAGACAAACGTTCTTTAGGGGCTGGCCCCTTCCTTTGGCCCCTGAACGTTTATCTTTCAAACCGAAATATTGGACAAATTTGCTTAAATATATACTTTTTGGTTTATTCTTTTTTTTTTTTTTTTTTTTACTTCTCCATTGCCTTGACGCAAGGATCAGTTTGCCGTTTTATACGTTCTACAGGTGAATTAAAATCCTGACGTTGCACATAATACCTTGTCGAGCGGCACTGATCCCTGAATAGGCAATATAAGGGAGTACCCTTCCCCCGGAGATAAGGAGGAGAAGGATCCGAGGGGAGAAACTCTACACAACGGTAGCACATTTTCTTCTGGCGAATCGCTCCATGATGTTATGAGTATGTCAGGCCTGCAAGGCACGCCCTGAGATTGACATCAAGTCAGCTGTTGAGCAGTACGAGTTCTCAATAGTGCCAAGGTTGGCACTATTGTTCGCACCATGCTTCACGATTGCTTAAAGAGCACCCTAATGGACACTCTTGAAAAGCTGGATACAGGAAGAAACATCGAAGGTTACACTAAAGAGGATTTGCATGCCAGTTCATACGGGGGTAACAGCTTACACAGAAGATCTGACTACTCAATGGCAAGAGAGTGCAGGCTGTTGAAAAACTGGACTGGACTGAGAGTTGTTCCTACCTGGCTGACTAATTCCACCATATTTTTTCACCGCGCACATATTTAAGAAGTACAATGGTATCTTTGAATTGCGACATATCTTTGTCAGGTTAGTAAGTTTCAATTTTAAACTGAGAATAAACGCCTTTTAATCACCGTAGTAAAATTGACAATAATTGTTTTATCTTTAGGTGAGATGCGGCATTCTCCATAAAGATAATGACAGTGGAGCAGTGGAACCGATATTACCGGGAAGCTTCGCTGGTAGAGGAAAGCTGGCCTGTTGGAAAACATTTCTTGAAGCTGAAGAAGATGCGGTCTATTGCACTTGCCTACATCAAGAGCCGTTGCCGCAATTGAGAAGTTAGTCTGCCAGCTATAGCAGCCAGAGACTCGAATTTCTAGTGTGAAAGAACTCCTGAGGTGATTACTGATCTATCCGAAAGAGGGATACACAATCTGAAAGAACGAGAGCAAATTGCGAGCACATTACCAGACGATGATATGACCCAATTACAAGGTACCAAACCCGGAGCTGCCGCCACCCGAACGCATAGCGATAATCACGCTGAAGTCACCTGAACGGGCAAGGGCCAATTCCAAAAACACAACACGTTCACGATCAGCAAATGTTTTTACTATTAACGAAGGTGAAGTCAAATTGTTAACAACTTTGACTTCTCCTTTGACGCACGTCAAAGATGAAGTCAAATGAATCAATGCTTTGCTATTCCTTTAACCCTTATCAAAGTCGTTGTCAAATATGCTGGTAACTTTGACTTTACCTTTGACGCACGTCAAAGATGAAGTCAAAAGTGTAGTGGCTGTGACCATACCTTTGATACTAGTCAAAAATGAAGTCAAATACGACCGCTACACTTTTACAACACTCTTGAATGGTGCTGAAAAGTGAGAGCAAATATGCAATGAATTACGTCTACAAACACTTATGTCGAAACAGATATTGAGAAAGGAAATTAAAAAGCTGTATTTGAATACTGTTTTAAAGATATTTATACGACAATACCGAACACGGGCGGGTAATCATTGTACTTGCTGTTTTATAATTATTTTTGAAAATGTTCTAGAATAAGTACTTTTTCGAAGTGATTTTTTTTTGTCTTATCTTGAGTGGATCATTTTCTCCTTGATCGATCAATATACCATGTAATGACATCGACGCAAAACAATGACTCAACAACTGGACGATGGAAGACTGAACCCAAGCAAGACACCCTGTTTTTGGCGCGAAATTGTCGCGGCTGCAAACTCTCTCCGCCCGCGCAAACAAACAAACCACGCAGATCTGAAGAAAACAAAAGCTGCTTTTGTGTACGAAGCAGTCCAACTTTTGTTAACAAATATTTTCACCCTTATCTTTGATAGAGTTTAGACCACAAACTTGTTCAAAAGGTACGTGTCATTCTTTTTTATGTGTTCATGCAATAGTTGTTCTTCAAACTTCATAGTTGTTTTACTGTGTTAAGCTTACGGAAACCAACTCCGAACAGGCGTGTATGTCGTGCTTGGGAGCTGTTGGGAGCTTTTCTGATTGTTAAATCTGGTTCAGTAAACTATAAAAATGTTTCTATATTACAGTAGAGTTTACATTAGATCAAGCCCTTTTCTCTTAATAGGGTTAGTGCATTTCTGCAAAAGTAATAGCTGGCTTATATTTCACAATGCAATTCAAGTCAAAACTCCATGCGAGAACCTACTAACATCAAGATTATAAACCAACTCTGGTTTTTCTAACAGTTATACTTAACTACGAAAACTACTTCAGGGTAATGAAATAATATAAGACTTACATATATATTTTTTTCATGGACAGTGGACTTCAATAAAAATATCTGTACCAGACTTTGATGGGCATATTTCTGAAGAAAGTACATAAGCTTATTTGAACAGGATTCAGTGCAGTTTATCAAACAAAGAAGTGTGGTTATTTGAAGACTTCGGATGTTTTACAGACGTGAGTATCTCTTTCTATTGATTTTTCTGGGTTCTATACGTAATGGGGCTCGGGCTGCATAATTTTTAAAATATTCCATTGATGTTTGTGCCACCACAGTGGCAGCTAGGTATGTTTCAACATTTAATAATAATCATTCAAACATACCGAGCTGTCCCTTCTTTATTGTGACTGTACAATAACTTTAAAAATAGCCTGCGAAGCAAGCTTTTCCGAGCGAGTTTTCTGCAAGAGACTAAGTTTGTAGAGGGCAAAAAAAGAGGAAGGAGGGGCCGGGAGGGGCTAACTCGCGCAATAACTCTATTGGAAACGCTTGTTATGCAGGCTAGGTATAATATAAAGTGTTCCTTTAGTTTAATTTTAAGCTTTGGGCATGGAGGGAAATTTTCATTGAATTTTCCTGGACTTAATTAAGTGATAATAAGGCTCGATTCAAACGTCAAATTTCACAAATGACGAACTTAATGACAATGCATGTACACGAGATGTAATGTTCCCATTCAAAACCATTAGGTTCGCTACACATTTTTAATCGGGTCTTTAAGTTTTGATAAAGGTAAAGGGAAAGGGGAATTTTCTGCAGGAAAGGAGCGATAGTAAAAAGGGAGTGGGGACGAAAAATGTATTTGAAACACTACGACTGAATTTTTTATCTCAAATTGTTATATTCTTTTACAATTATTTCACAGATAAAAGAAACAAGGCAAAGTGATAAGTCTCCAGTGGAACGAAACAAACAACAGAGGAAGATTGAAGTTAGATACATGGCGTTTGTCTTTCACTTACATCAAGAATCAAAAGCACTCTAGAATGAAAATCTTCGCAAAGATAACATCAAGACAGATGGGCTCCTGATCAAGAACATTTCTTACTTACTATGATTTTTGCACTGGCTTGCGTGAAAGAAGTGTTTTAAACCATTTTGCAGGATGCCGTCCGTGACAACAGTTTGTATCTGGAACATTTAAAGTGCTTCAAAAATTTGCGGCAGTCATTATGATTGTCCATTGACAGACTGCAATGAGTACTTTAGACAATAAATCGTAAAAAGGTATTAAAAAATCATTTTTATGCGTTTAAGTTTTAATCGGAATTATTCAGCTTTGTAATCATCTAATGAGGTTTTAGGACAATAAAGTACAAGATTAAGAACTCAGTCTCTTATCTGTCCACCTTTTTAAACGGTATCCAGGTCGCAATTGAATTTGATTGAAATCTCAAGTTGGATTCTAGCCTGTATATCAAGCGCTTATGACTAGCGAGGCAATAACGCGGCATTGGCGCGAAGCGCGAGGCGAACGCGGAATTCACGCGAAGCGCGAGACGAGCGAGAGGCGCGATGCGAGGGGAGAAAAAAAACCAAACATATTTGGCAACACCTTTATTAAACCTTTGACTTAAATCTCAGACGCATTTGACGACAACTTTGTCACACATTTGACCTGAGGCTCAGACACATTTGACGACACTTTTCACAAGCCTTTGACTTTAATCAAAGACATAACTTTACCGCGCTTTTGTCACACCTTTGTCCTGAATCTCAGACATATTTGACGACGCCTTTGATAGGGGTACAAATGCTAATGAAATATACCTTTGACGCGCGTCAAAGGTAGGGGTTAAAGGCGTGACAAAAACGGCCTTTATCGCCTGAAGACTCGCCTTTGACCGCGAGCAAAGGTAAACATTTGTCGCGCTTCAAAGTTGCACAAAGGTGTGCAAAGGTGGCCTTTATCGCCCG
>CALNXK010000049.1:817500-820000 GCA_942486035.1 Porites lobata | reverse complement strand
TGTTTTTTTTTTCTTGTATTGACTACTTGCTATTAGTGGTTGCCAAACGGAGTTTTAAGCTCAAGCCTCGTTTCCATGCTATCATAGTCACGTGATCAGTTTAATTACTTAACAGATACGTTGTAAAGTCACATACACTATTATGTGTCATATGAGTAATAATGGTGGTAATCTGTTGTCATTAAAAATGGTTCCCTGGTACTTTAAGGTAAAGCCTCGCTTCCATGCTATTGTGGTGACGTGACCAGATTAATTGCTTAACAGATACGTTTTTAAGAGCGGATGTCAGTAACTATCGACCAGAGGTCTACAAAAGTGAAAAATCGAAAATTCTCAAAGAAATTCACAAAGTAGCACTAGGTAAGCTATTAACATAAATGTAATTTTTACTTCGATCCGATAATTATTTTCCACGTACGTGGGGGTTATTGGTTTCGCGGCTCTCGGACCGGGTTTTCCAGGCCCGAGACCATGTGTCGCAAAAAAATCGGTTTAAAATTCAAATCCATTGTAATGCGGACAACAAAAAAATTATTGAGAAGAGTACTTAATTGCACACATTCTAAGTGGTGATTTACTCAGTTTGAACGAAAGTGTAATATTTTGGAAATTTTTCATTATTTTCAATATTTTGAACGTTTTCGTTCAATGAAAAAATGGCAAATTTCAAAGCCCAAAATCGTCGACTGGTACCTCGATTTCAGTAACGAGTCTTATACCACGTTAAAGAGCGTTATCTCTTCTTTCAAAATCTGTTTTCAAAACTACGGGCAACTTAAAAGAAAATGTTTGAGGCCAAAAAATACTAGTAGTACTTTTCTGAAATTTGAGCTTTCCAGACTCAGCGGGTCGATGCTAAAAACTCAGAAAAATGCAATAAGAAATCAGTTTGAGCAACAGTGATTTAACGTTATCAGCTATCAGAAACCAACACGTGTTTATCGAGCGATCTGATAAAATTTAAAGCCGTTTTCCAACAAGAAAAGCAGAGTTTAGCCATCTTCTGCTACCAAACGCACGAGTGACGTAAGGTTGTCAAAGGGCAAAGCACAATAATAAACTTCAAAAAGCACAACGTTTCTGCGTCCAGGAATTAGACTTTAGCGGACAGAACAATGCCTACGAGTGTATGTTTCATACCTTAGCATGGGTTTCCTAGATACTGGAAATAAAAAACATCAAGGACAGCATCGGCAAGAGCATCTTCGGCTGCTCTCAAACGACGGAGATTGCGTTACTTTTCACAGATTGACCGCTTACCACCTGTTTTTGGGCTCGCATTTCGACGGAACGCTTGCCTCGAGAGGCGCGGGGCACGGATCTGAACTCTTCTTCACGAGACATTGAGCTGAATTTATCGGAAATATGCCACCACCAACAACAACATGAGCTTTTTTCGGGTATTTGTCGTTTTTTATGCGAAAAGTTCGGGTAAGCAGATTCTCGCAAAAACCATTTGGCTTAAAAAATGTGTTTAAAAGCCCACCCTGGATTTGAAGCAAAAAGTATTTCCTCGAAATAAGCTAAAAATACCCAATTCACGCGGTGAAAAAATGGATGATTATGGAAGGATTATCGAATTCTTGCCTAACCTGAGGGATTTCCCGTGATGTAGGATTAGGGCTAGGAAAAAAGCCCATAACCTGCTCCTGTCGTTGTGAATTTCCTCAAGATCAAAAATTTCAGTAAGAACCGAAAACAACAGCTTAAAGGAGGTGCACACACCTTGAACTAGCCAGGGAAAAGGGGCTTCTGATTGAGCTAAACTGTCATTGATGCACAGTGCAATTAGGTAGACCTGTTACTATCCCCCGCGCAACTATATGGGGAGTACTTTGAAGCGATCCTGTCGGGGACTTTCGGGGGTAGGGGGCGGGGCAAATCGAAAAACTTCTCTTTGTTTTTGTGAAGTACATCATTTCTCGCACGGTTGACAAGGTGACGGCGGACTCCGTACCTTTGGAAAGGCCCTTTTGAAACATGTCCTGGCAACATGCAGGGCATCACGAAATTAACGTCAACACCTTGAATCAACTAAATGAACAGGGAGAGGCGATAAGTCCCATCTTAAAAGATGCTTGATGTCTAGACGTGAATAGTCTGTCCACAGTCATTTTTCATTTTGTATTTCGGGACCGTTTGACAGCGTACGAGTGAACTGGAGCGCAGTAACGAGCCCTAACCCCACCCCATTGCCCTTGCGGTCAATAAATCATCGCGTTTTTCATTTTTTTTATGCGCGTTCGAGAACCTCCAAAGGGAATATTGAGGGTCTTTGTACAGTTTCAGTTTATTTTACCGACAAAAAAGAACAAAACAAAGCAAAAGACAAGTATACAGAAACACGCAGAAGCAATGTGGTGAGGAAGCCCAAAAAGAAACCATAAGGCTTAGGTCATCCCCTTTTCGTTCGTTTAGCGTCGAATAGGTTTCCTGGTTTTGGGTGGGTCGGTCGGTGGGGTGAAAAAAAAAATCACAAGAAATCTGAGAACGGGAGGCC
>CALNXK010000049.1:800000-810000 GCA_942486035.1 Porites lobata | reverse complement strand
ACTTGTAATAAAGACCTTGTTTGTTCCCGCATCAGAAAAAAACTGAAAATGATTTCCACTTTACTTATTTATTAACTTTGGTATTTCTATGTAACAATTTTATTCATGTTTGTCCAGTCATATAAAACTTTGTCTTAGCAGGTGCCGGCTGATCTCCAATTTGTCAAATCATTAGATGAAGAATTCTTATTGTCTGGCTAATTTCACAAATGAAGTAGGTGCTTACATCATTGACGGTTCGAATCTTACTTGCGCTGCCTTTGCCAGTTTTTGATACAAAGGAGAGAGAGCAGTGCCCCATGGAAAGCCCCTGAGATACTCCGGTTAAAAAGGTAGAGACCACTTAGATTTAACACCATGCTTCCATCTTACTCAGTAGACCACAGTGACTGCGGTTGACCGGCAACATTTTACTATGGGGCAAGCTATCGAAAGCCTTGGAAAAGTAAAGGAGTATTACATCAGTCTAGCTTTGCTGTTAGAGTGTTTTGGCCCATTCATGTACAGTTGACGTTAATTTAGTTTCGCATGATGAACACCGGTAGAAGTTAATGCTGATCTCTGTGAACGGCCGAGCGCTTATATTAAAGTTTCCTTATTTTGCTGTCAACAAATGCTCTAGTAGCTTAGATAAGGTGCACTGTGAGGGACACTGGATGCCAGTTCCTTAGACGAATTAAATTTACCTCCTCTGTTAATTTATATGCCGTTCACACTGGCTTCCTTCCAGGCTGATGGTACAGCACCTGTGCCAAAGGACTATAGAAATGGAATGTTAATATAAGTGTGATCATATCGGCAGACCAGCAAAGGCGAAGGCCAGAGCGACTGGGCAAAGAATACAGGGTCATTTGATGCAGTCTGATTCCAAGGATAAACGATCTCTATGGCTGTTGCCGTGAGAGTTAGCTTTAAGTAAGATAACAAACTTGCATCTTTCCTGTGGAAAGAGCCACGACCAAAACAAATCCTGGATAACAAACAGTGTTGTCTGGGTTCGCTTACCGGTGAACGGTGAACAGCCGAGTCCATTCTTCTTGGTATTGTGGAAGTCGTGGACTCTTGCTATGATAATTATGATGCGATACGTTCTGACTATCACTTGAAGTGTTTCTTGGACAACATCAAGTGCTTCTTCTCGGATCAAAAATGTTCGTGGTCCCCTACTCGAATAGGATCACAAATATTCTAGTACCTCGTTGACTTACTATAGATCAAAAGTATTCTAGTTTGTTTTTTTTCCTGTTCAAAGGGAGAACTATTTTCAGTTGGTTTCTTGCTGGCCGGTTGATTCACACTGATTCGTTGCCGGATTTATGACCCAGTACTGTTATGTGATAACTAAGATGCATATTTTTGCATGCATGTTCTAAATAAGGGAGAGAAATCGTGCATTATAATTGTTGCCTATCCATTCGACACCAGAATAGCGACACAAGGAAAGAGAGATGATCGCTATAGCTAATTACTGTGACTTCAGTGAAATACGAGATGAAACGAATTGGGAACTGTCGATCAGTTCAAGTCATCCTAACAACTATTGGGGCACTGGGAACAGTTTCGAGAGGATTTGGAACGTAGCTTAGACAGCTGGGAATGCCATATTGCAAGGAACTTTATTTCACAGCGAATAACCTTGCTGGGGTCAGGAAGGATTCTGCGAAAAGTACCGGACACTTAATTATGTTAAGGACGGAACAGATGACACGGAGTATCTTAGGTCACAGGCTGTGACCCGATAGTCTATTCACCATTTGCACATCTCCCATAATACACCATGTTTGACCCCAAAAATTTTGCACAACCTTTGTTTTTCATTTCTCCTGGGTATTACAGCCGTCCCAGGAGGAAACAATGCCTATGCAAAAATGGCTATGAGTGCTATCCCGTATATTCAAGTTTCGCCGTCCTAGTATTCTATTCATCTATGGTTACTTGTGATTATCTCTCTGTGGTATCTTTTTTCAAACTCACGTACTGCTGAGCTAAGTTAAACCGAGAAGAGGTTAATTCAAAAATTTAGGTGCGTTTATCTGGTCATTCTTGTTATTTATTTAGGCGTAAAGGAGGACAATCAGTTATTCACTTTTTCGCCTTTATGTATCGCTTACTTTGTTTTTTTTTTGTACCTGATTACTGTGTTTCGCGACAAAGCTTCCTTCGTCCTTAGACTTTGATACGTAATTAATAAGTTATCTTCTGTTTAGGTTTTTAAAACACTAAATGACCGGCAGTACGGTATTTTCAATAAATTTGACCTACCTAAGAATCCCAGCCAATCCAAACTATCATATGTCGATTAAGGAAAGTCAAGCGATCCTGAAATGCTTTATAGATCTCCAGTTTAGCGTTTGGTTTACGCTGGGTTCAGGAAACGAAACTATGTTTTGTGACACTTCAAACTTTTTTTCAGGTCGACTGCCGGTCAAGGTTTTCGAAACACTAAATGACCGGCAGTGCTATATTCTCAGTAAATTTGACAAATCGAAATAATCCATTTAATCTAAACTATCATATGTCGATTAAGAAAACTCAAGCGATCCTGAAACGCTTTATAGATCTCAAGTTTGGCACTGGGCACCATGTTTTGTGACATTTAGAACTTTTTTCCTCTTTCCTCTTTCCTCTTTCCTCTTTCCGCTTTCCGCTTTCCTCTTTCCTCTTTAGATAAGCTGTTTTTTTCGATTTGTGAAATTTACAGAAAAGACAAGACTGCCGGTCAGTTAGTGTTTTGAAAACCTTGACCGGTTACCGGCCATGTAGCCACAGCGTTGTTAATTGGGGTATGAGGGAAAAATGAATATACAGCTAAGGCGAAGAAGAGGTTTAGTAAATATCGGCCAAAAGCCTTTTGTCAGAGATACCAGACCCCAGGTGTTAACCTCTAAAGATATGTAGAGACTGTTTCTTTTGTAGTAAAGTGGGAAGGATAAGACCTTACGGTTCCCAATTGTCTGATTGGCTGGAAGCTATATTTTCGTGCTTCTGTTTCGAATGATCGTTATCCATGGCGGGTACGTCATCCATTTAGAGCGTGTCATTTAAAATAGTATACTAGTAGAATTTCACTAATTTTTGAAAACAACAACAACAAAAACATGATAGCAATGGTGTTGCAGTGATGAGCATTCACCTCCAACCAATGCGGCCTGGGTTCGAATCCCGATATCGACACCATATGTGGGTGTCCCAAGAGGTTTCACCAGTTAGTTACTCCGGTTGTCCCCTTTCCACAAAAAATTAAGCTTCGTATTTCCATTTCCAGTTCGATCTAGAACCCACGAACACTTTTAACCAGTTCTTTAGAGTTCCTAAGTTTTTCGTGGGTAAGCAAAATACAAAGCACTTAACTTGTCGATCATGTCTTTGAACTAATTTCCCATTTGACAGAGGCACCCAACGACTGTTTTCCGCCGCAAATATCTTTTCGGAGAAGCAAAAATTGCCTAGAATTTTCTATAGCTTGAGGATGGCTAAAAATTTCTAGATGACCGTTCCATTCATGTACAATTTTCGACGCTTATCGAATGAATTCCGTACGATTTGGTGAAGTCTAATTTTTCGCATCTAACTCCCCAGATAAGCTTTTTGTTGTGCGCGCATCGAAGGAAACTTTTTAGATTCAAAAATGTGATTGAGAGGGGAAACAGAAAAAAGACTCAAGTTGCCCTAGAATGACCGAACAGGTACGAATTTTATAGCACTGCTTAGAATACATTTCCAAAGACCTTTTAAAAATACTCTGGATAGGCTAAAAACTGTTTTCAATGAATTCAGGAGGAATCCGTCGGTGGGAGCACTGTTTTCTGCGCGAGATACGAGGCGAAAGGAGACACAATCACATTTTAGCTTTACTATTCGAGTTTTTATTTGGAATATAAAACTGACCAATAAAGTGAGATGACGTGAGATATTTATAAGATATAGTACGCTCCCTTTCCTCCCATTCCTACTTGACGAAATGCATACAAAACCAATATCCCTGTCAGCATCTGTATATTGTTTGATATTAAACACTTTCATTGTTAAAATAATTCTTTCTTTTTTTTTTTTTTTTTTTTTTTTTACTGAAGTACTTAGCAGTGGCCTTTACTGCAATTCTTGCGAGCCATCCTTATCTCCGGAACAGTGCAATGCAACTCAAATGGACAACTCCAACTGCTGGAAGATAATCCAAGATAATCCACGTCTTGGTAGAACGAGTGCTCCGCACGTCTGCAGTCTTTCTCTGGACCCAGTACAAGCTGTTCTACAGCGGTGTGGTCACTGGACCACAAACCGAACAAATCACCGCCTGTCCTTAGAACTTCATTCTTTAAACCCCAGGCACACATTTGTTTGTACTCATTGGCATATATTGCCACTTTAAATTCTTTGTTTCCTTTCTGTTTAGACATCTAGAGAGAGCTTTGGTTGCCAGAGAATTGTAGAAAAAATTACGTCAACGAAATTAAGAAATATGATAACTTTTAAGGAAGATGTTAATGTTCAATCCGGAATTTCTTAGAAATTATCATAATGTATCAATTAAAGATGCTTGTTACAGTTCAGCGATCAGCACTTTCTTCTTGACCAAGCGTGGCGTATTTCTTGGAACTAACGGAAGCAGGCACACACTACTAGTCACGTAAGTTATTACTTGAAAACAGAAATAGTCGGATGTTGAGGGTAGGAGGTTGCCTCTGTCGCAGACGCTCTAAACCTTCTATATTTAAGAGTGCGTGGGCCGGGTGCAACGCAGGCTAGTGGGAGGGGGCCTTCGTTGGGTTTTCTGTTGTGTTTAAAAAAAATTAAATAAAAAAAATCTGGAACAACACGTTAACCACTTCATTATCTCGTCCCTACAATTTGTACTTTATAGAAATTAGATTAATTGTGGTGTATTGAAATTCCTCCCCAATAGCATGTGAAGAAGACAAAAAAAAAAGAAAAAGAAAAAGAAAAAAAGAGGCTATTCCAATATATTGAGCTTTTATTGCTTAGTTACCATATCTATATTGCTAAATACATGTGTTTTTATCTTTGTTGTTAGGCTGGTTCTAATGAATCTTTTAGAATCTATACTTCCCATGTTTGAATATGATTACGTCAGTGGTGACTGTTTTTCGATATCATTAGGGAGGTTAGGGAAGACGTTTTTGAGCGACGTACGGTCAACAGGATGTGGAGGTTTTGCATTCCAGGCCAGTGGTTTTGCCCAAATTCTCTGGTAATCGTCTCTTAAAGAGTGAAGACACTCAGCAATACAAATTTAGTTGCTTCAAGGCATATAAATAGGGAAAAAGCCTCACTTCCGGTTGACGTGCGTCGCTCAAAAAACACTTTTGCTTGAGCTCCCAGTAATATTGTTAACGACGACGTAGTTTACAAGGACGGATTTAGGGGTGGGCCCAGGGGCCCCGGCCCCCCCTTTTGTGGTTTATCAAATATTTCAGCATTACATGTTCAATATAGAATCTAGGCATTTGCCAAATTTAAGCGTCCATAATGTACTAAAACGCATCTCAGAGAACTCCAATCTCAAAAATTTTCCCTGGGGAGCATGCGCCCGAAACGCGAAAGTGTGCCGTTCGCGGTCCTGATGGGCGCTATCGCGCCCATATTGCCACTGTATACTATATCTCTAGGACCCCCCTTTCACAAAATCCTCCGCCCGCACCTGGTTTATGTGCGAGCGTGGAAAGCATAGTCCCTGAAAAATCCATTCGAGCAAACTTAAACGAAACTAGTGCAGTAAAAAATTGAGCTGAAAAGAAAATAGGCAGTTGCAAAACAAAATCACGAATTATAAAATTTAACTGCATATTAAGAAATGAAACAAGAAGTACCCCAGTCAGACGTTTTGAATAGTACCACTGCGAAAGGTAATATTGACGTTGGAGAAAATTCTTCCGCATGACTCGAAATACGGATCATAGAAGCACTTCACAAAAGACAGCCAGACTTTTCCAACCAGCCCCAATAAAATGAGCCAAGCACGAACAAATGGTGTGACAAACCAAACAAAAAAGAAGCTTATAACTCCACACGACAAACCATAGATAAACGATAACGGCCCGCCAAACAGCAGCGTCAAAATGCTATACGTCAAATTAGAGGTATTGGCATAAACGGCTTTAGTGAACTGGTACGAACACTGAGGACTATGTGCTGCAGGGGGCTCGCATATCACATCTGAATAGGCAACCTACAAATAAGAAAACAGAATTTACCTGTAATTTCTTTGACTAAGGTAAAAGGGATCTCTATACGAGCGAAAGCAATAGCAATGCACGTTTACTTTTAATTAGAAAATGTACGTCCCTTTTTTTAGGGTTCCCGCCCTTTATGAAGTCTGGCTTGTGACTTGGAGTCACCAGCTGGGGTGTCCCAATTTTTTTTAACTAAACTGCGACCGGTCCACAAACACGTTCTCCACTGTAAATTTATAAGTAACTGTTCTTTGATAAGTGTTCGTCTCACTATGGTCACTTTCATATTGAACGTGATCTTTGGTTGCTGGTAATCGGCTTGATCAGGCGATGGTGTGCAGGACAATTAGTAACACTATTGTTACTAGAGATTGGTGCATTACGAATCTCACTCATGGCTGGTGGACATCACCAGAGATCACATTTTGCAACGACACCCCGGGAATTTCGACCGTGGAACGACTTTGGAACGGCTTTGATTCAGACGTCGAACATTTCATGTAGCGAACCTAATGCAAAAATTATAACAACGTATTTTGCAAGCAGTTTCACCAAAATGAGTATTTTTCTCGTCTTGAATTTAGTTCGGCTGGAATTAAGATCGGCGCCTGAATCAATTCAGGCGGTCTAAATAGTTTGAGTCGGTCTTAAGAGCCGGTTTCTGTAAATATCGAGAATCCGGCGACAGTTTCAAAATTTTCACTTTCTTCATATTTTGCCCAAATAAAGCCTTTAGTGAGTTATTTTCGAAAACACAATTAAAAGATCCCAAAGCGCTCGAGTTTTTTCAAAATCGAGGAAAGTTTGAAAATCGCCAATTTGGCCTCCCGCCGCCTTTGAAAATTGACAAAAATAATGAACTTTCGTTTCGCTCGTTCTGGTAAACGCGATAACATCTAGCAGTGTACTTTTGACATTTCATAGCACTTCACTTGCTCTTTCTAAAACACTAGATTACTTTTGAAAAGCTGTCAAAATAGACTTGTTTCTGGCCGTTTTAGTTACCCCACTTGAAGCGCTTGAGCGACTAGGCTAATTTTCGCTTACTTCTACCCCAAGAAAAGCCCACTGGTACATAGAATTTGAGGCCAAAACTAATATGGTCTTAAAGCACATCCTTTATACTTTGTTGTGTGAAAATTTTTTTCGCGGCCCGCAAAAAGTGTCCCGTAGAGAAACGGAAACGTGAAGACCATTTTGCCACCTAAATCAATTTACGGGGCAACATGTTTCCCTACATACCTACGCAAACAATTTAAAAATTGCTCTGGAAAACCTTCCACATGTTTCTTACCGCTTGAATATCGGATAATAGACACATATGTAACTGTTACCTTTTGATTTTTATTTCCTTGTAGCGAATAAGTGCTAAAAACGCTTCCATTGCCGACTCGTGTATGTCAACACCTCGTTAATATTATCAAAGCAACCATTTCAGCTTCGGTTCGTTCCACAACAGGGATTCTATTTTTCAAAGTCTATATTTCTTTTAATACTACAAGTTTATAAGTTTGTAATAAGCTGTTTGATTGACCTTCTTCCAAAACAAAGAAATTGTGAGTGGTTTTATAGCTTTCAGCTTTGCTCTCAGAGACATTTTGTAACATTATATTGCGTGACAAATTCGGTCACCCCTTGAAAGCAAAAACTTCGTCGGAAAACCTATGAAATGACTTAAAACCGCTCATCGAAGAACAGATGAATATTTTTAAAAATTTAGACTGTTATCTGATTACACGGGCAGCATAATTTTTCAGCTAGTAAAAAGTATTAAAGAGAGACAAGAGACAAGCGTTGCGGCACGGTTCCCACGGCAGAACATTTTCAAAATTTTGATTTTCATTTGGATCGCCCTTGTTCTGAGTGATTACGAGAAACAATCTACTCTAAAAACCTTACCAGTGTGTTTTTCCAGTTCATCTACTTGACTTCCATTTGTCTGGTATTGGTATATGAATGTATTCTTGTCCAGCAACCTTGAACTTTGGGCAAACGTACGCGATCAGCGACTTCATCGGAGGTTCTACCTAAGCGGGTGAGGGGTTGGGATATGTTCAGCCAAAAGCAAAGCTCCTGATCCGTGAGAACACTGAAGTCTTTTGAGAAAAATTCACTGTCGCATACGATAAAAATCAAAATGATCGGTACAGAACATTTTACCCGGAGAAGAAAGGAGCACAGAAAAGAATAACCCGTGAGTAGGCCCCTCTTCTCCTAACTCCTTCAAGCGAGAAAAATAAGGGGAGTACTGGGATAGGAAATTTACCTCTGCTTCGGCCGAGCGAAATTTGAAGCCTCCCGCTTCCTGGCCTCTTCCAATCATTTGCGGCCATTAATCCATGTGAAAGAAACGGTCGACGCCTAGCAAGGGCCATAATGGCTCTTGACGCCTAGCTTGCGTGTCTAGCCTACATGTTTGTAAAATAAGAACCTAGGGGGCAATTCATTCACCATACAGACGAAACATGTAAGCATTTACCCACTTTTTAATTCAAATAATGAGCCTTTTGTCGCTAAAATACCCGGCGCACGCTAGTACAATTCTGTTGACAACAGTTTGCACCGGTAGTGGGTAGTAGCCTCCAGTGATTAGAACGGTACGTAAAATAACAGCGGGTTGACAGTAGTGAATGCAATATCTAGCATAAACAACTTACGAACTCTGGGTTCGAATTGGGGGACGAAGGGGGGGGGTGGGATTTTCTTCTTATTATTTCAGCCACATTCACCCTCAGTATATGACCGGCATCTTTCATAAAAAAGTACCTCTCCCTATCCGGGTTCAGTAACTGATTAAAGCGACTAGTATGGAATAAGTTAGGTAAATGAATAATGTCAATCAAGAGCGTCGCTTGGCAGATGCTCTGCTGGCTGTGTAAACCAACAGAAATAGAACACCTAGAGAGTTGCGGTAAAAAAAATACGTAACAACAACAACGCCCTCGGGCCGCCTTAGCCGCCGAACACACATAAATGTTCGAAATGCAGGAACGTACAGTTCAGCCAGCATTGACACTTCTCTTGACGGTTATATCTGATCAACACTTTATATTTGCTTGATAAAGATTTTAGTATTAAAACAAGTTATAACAACAGGCCAGTAGCTGAACAGATACAGTAAAATAAAGGAGTGAAGGAAAAATCAAAAGAAACAACGGTATATATAAACGGCAGTCTAACCTCTCATAATGAACCTGTGAGCACAAAAAATACGAAGGCCGGATTATCCTCTTAAGGGAACTGATCGTTTACGCCCATGCTTACAAAAGGACCTCTCGCAAGTCATGTTATGTCCCAGAATTCTGCTAATCGACCTTTATACTTTTGACCCCATGTCGGACCCTGTGTTTTTTCTCTGAATACCTAAAATTAGCAGAGGAGCTGCGTACTAGGAGCTCGGGAGCGTACTAGGAGCAGCGTACTATTGAATTCCCGGGTAAACGAACTGCTCGACACCCAACCGACTGTGTTTTTTTTTTTTTTTTTTTACCTCGAAGTAAAATCAGGACCCCAGGATGATGGGGCATTACCGACTTCTGTAGTAATCTCCCACAGTCCTCTGCGCAAGTCTCCGATACTAGTCTGCTAACTCAGTAACTTCCGGGTTAGTGACGAGCGATCAGAAAACTTATGGGGGAACAAACAAAGTACAAAAAAATTAGTCGTGCAAGGGAAAATTAAATAAAACAAATTCATGCACGAAAGAAGAACGAAAACCTAAAAAAAATTATGCACTGGCTTAAAAAAATTGATACAAGAGAAATGTTAACAAAAGAAACTCCGCCTTACACTTTTCTAATGGTGCGATT
>CALNXK010000049.1:645000-795000 GCA_942486035.1 Porites lobata | reverse complement strand
CACCATGCAGATCCTGGAGGCTCAGGGAATCGAAAAAGTGCAGGATATGGATGAAGTTATGCAGATTGATGAATCATTAACGATTCCTGAACTTGAACAGGTTTCTGTGGTAGGCGCATAACTCTAATTAATGTTTATTTGCATCTTTGTATTATCATAACAATGGAAAACTACATGTGCAGTTATTTTACAACAATACTAAAACACAAAAATTCTAAAGTCTTGTTATTACAGCCTGTATTAATGTTGAAAGTTTGTTTTTTGTAGGATACTCCAACTCGACATGCTGGGAATTGCGCAACATGCAAAACCCTGAGGAGTGAGGTGACTCAGTTAAGGGGCAAAGTCACAAGACTGAAGAGTAAGTTAATCTCCAATCAAGATCAGTGGGTTGAAACCTTTAAGAGCATACAAGAGCCGAAGCAGTTGCTGATGGTGAATGCTGGTGAGTCAACAATAATTGATGTTGATGAGTCATATAGGCATCTGCCTATCTTTATATTTTTATTATATTTTATTAATATTTGATTATTTAATAATAATTAAAATTTTAATGGTGATAGAATTTTTTTAATTCCATTTGTTTAAGCTATTCAAACTGATCCATGGCCAGTAACAAATGAGACAGAGTTAGGGCTAGAGGATGAATCAGAAGATGAGCAGGAAATGCAGGACGACACGTATGAGGAGTTTGAGTGTGATGAAGACCCTACATGGAGTCCTGAAGAAATCGAAGATGCATATAAAAAATTAAAGGAAGATGATGACTCGGTGAAGACTCATCAGAATCCAAGGTACAAAGATGCAAAATTTATTGCATTTTAACATCTTAGCTCTAAGTATCCTCTGGGAAGTGATTTAGGCCTAAAACTAACTTCCAGTATGAGAGGATCTATTTAGAAACAAGAGTACATGAAATTTGTATTTTAATTTACTCAGATAAGAATTGCAAAAAAAAAGAAGAGGCATAGCCAGCTCATAGACTGGAAGTCCTAGGCCTAAAAATGTTTGGTTTGTCCACTCAACCACTTGTAATAAATTATGCATCGTTGGGGTGGGCTAGATAGCTTAAGGGCTCAAAGTTGTCATGTGTGCAATCAACAGAATGATTATAAAAAAGCATTTTTCAGGATGTATGTGAGAATGAAATCCCAACCCACAATTAGCCAGGTTTACAACAAGTTGAAAGACTGGCAACACCCTGAGAAAAACAATAAAAATGATAATCATTTTTTTTATTGTTATTTTATTATTTCAGATGCTATGATTAAATGAGTATTTCCTTTCAATCATTTTTTACAGGTTGGATCTACAAGGAAAAAACATTTGAGAGGAACCGAAGGGAATTGTTTTCCTTTCCAAACTTCTTCTTTTGTTTCAGTTCTGCCACTTGTGCTTCTTTTCAAGACCCAAACTTTCTGTATCACAGACAGGTACCTTGTTAACCGTAGAAAGTTTCTGCAGAAACTGTAGCCAGACAAAAGTCTGGAAGAGTCAACCAGACCTGCTAGGAAAGTTTCCAGCAGGTAGCCTGCTATTAAGTTTTGCAGTGCTCCGTGAGCCGAGTAAAGAGAAAGAAACGATACATTAAAACTGTAAATAAATTCAGGCTGAATTCGATTTAATTTTTATTACTTGTGTACATGAAAATTGGAGCAACATCAGAATTCCCAGCCACTAAACTTGAGTTTAACTGAATGCTAGAAGAACAGGGCTTCACACAGTGGGCAAGTTTGTCATTCAACAAAAAGCGAGTAAGTGGCTGAGAATTCTGAAGTTTGGCCCATAAAATTAAGTGTTTCCGGACAAGTATTCAAGCAACTACTGTAGGTCCTTCTTGGCCCCAATGGCATACATGACACTCTTCAAGAACAAACAGTGCATTTATTATTCATTTTCTTCATCTTCGAATCCACGATAATGGCCATTTTGACTCGGAAATTGTTTCCTGATTTTATTGTAGGCACAACAGGGCAAGGGGTATCGCCTGGAACTATCAATATAACTCCACAGCAGTCTTGTAAATTAGCGATAGGCCACAGACCTCAGGAATCTAGTTAGAGAAATGAGATCACTGTTAATTCAAGGAGGGATTGGATGGAGATAAATAAATACTCCTTTTAAAAATAAGCAGTTGGGGCAATAAAGCCATTTAGAAAATAAAAAAAGTGATTCTATGAGATTAGTCCACGGCGATAAGGTTAGATGTATCAATTATTCAATGCTATGTAAGGTTCGATCGTTCCGATACAAAGTCAACAATACCCCAACTTACTCATCATCACTTTTGTTGCTTTGTCCACGAACAGTTGTGTACGACTTTCCAGCTCGCGTTTTTTGGCCCAGTGCAGCCACTTCTAATACGTGGCGGTTTAAGCAGACGCTTTCAAACCCTGGATGGAGGGTTATGCATACGGTCCGGTCTCCAATGGCTTCTTCCATGACCTCTTCGCAGCGATCGATCTCTTTGCAGCAAATGCACTCCTGCGCTTTTGTAACAAGGCTGACAGAGCAGTTCGAGCACGAACACCTGCAAAATAATGTGAAAAATTCGTCAAACACAAGAAAAATACGTCTGTATAAAATTATTAATTGTCTGACCTCTTCAATAAAACTATCGCATAAAATCAGGACTACAGCTAATCACATAGCAACGAAATTGTAAACTTAAACAAAAAACATAGTCGCGTTCGTCACGCGCACGATTTAACGACGGGTATGTTGAAATTGGAAAATATAAATATAAATCTACATTCCATGATAATACCATACCATTCATTCGCTGGCACCTCTCCGGAATATCTTCGTTGAAACTGTTGTTCTTCTTATTCTTCGCGATGAACTCTTTCGTTGTAGTCCGCGGCTTCTTCCTCGGTAGCAAGGGGTTCGCAACTGTCGTCGTACGGCGCAAATTCAGACAATTCCCCAATCACTTCGTCAACTGTAAAACTTTCTAGATCACTTTCAGATGTGCAGGAAGAGGAATCCGACGGAGATGACATCTTCAATGTCTTGTTAAAAGGCTCTAAACTTACAAACTTTTCCCAAATGCGAATCTTTTGGTTGATGTTTCTACGTCACAATGCATAAATCACGTGGTCAAACGCACGACCGCTTTGCGGAGATCTCGCGGGCTATTGTTTTGCGAACTTTGTAATGGCGGACGGTATTTGCGCACTTTTCAGTGGGAAATTTCCTGCCCCCGTACGCAAGTATCGTTCCAATTTTTCGCTATTTGTATAATTTTGAACATATACAAAAGATTTATGTTAAAAAAACTCGGAAACAAAAACAAAAATTTTCGTCGTAGTAGCACTTTAAGGTTAGTACCAGCTACGGATACTTTCATTATATGAGTTATGGTATTTTCGCCCATTGGTTTAGTTTGGACCAGATGTTTAAATTTTCGGTTTCGTTTGCTACTGAGGTAGAAAAAAAACAGACCATCGCATAGATGTTTTAATAGAGGTCCTCGCTCCACAAAAGACTCAAAGAGAGTAACAAATAACGTACATGACTTGAAATCCCTGTTGTTATCATGGAATTGTATCCTTGTTCATTTAAATGCCTGAAGAGTGTAGCTCTCATGGTTTGCGTGTGGTTACAACCGTTTTTGCTCTTTATTTACTTTAGCGTAGTCTGTTATAAGTAGCTTGTTTTTTTAGTCTCTCTGGCTCATTTTCCTCAATTTTGTTGACAGTCTTTTTCTCTTAAAAGCGCATTTTTAATACATTTAGCCAGAAATACGTACTTTTTACTGTGTTTGGGTTTTTGGAATATTTTTTTAACTTTTCTATTGTTGTTTTGCTGACAAAATTAAATCTCGTCGTCGCCTGCTGAAAACCATGGCCATTTTCTTGAATTTTTGTTGTTAAAACAGCTCTAATCTGATTGGTTCTTGTTGGTTTCTTTTGTGTTTTCAGCCAATCAGAAAACATTTGTAATTTACACTCGTGTTACAAGTTTGCACTCGTGTTACAGAAGAGCTGCACTTCTTTCTCAGCCAATCAGAATTGAGTAATTTTTTCGTGTATATTATTAGCTATAAAATCATGCTGTCCAACACTTATTGATTGAAAATCTTGAAAATGTAATCCGTATTCTGCTTGTATTTAGACCTTTTCATTTTTTATCAAATGCAAATTCAGTATTTCTTAAACAAAAAGAGCACTTGTAGTATACTGTTGTATTACTTTCGGTACTTTCGTACGTTTGAGTTCAAAGGGGCATCCAACGAGAATATAGTTCAGAATCACTTAAACATAGCATTGTTGAACGTGCTTTAGTATTTAAACGGTAGATATAGGCATATTTTTATTCCCCTACAAATTTTTCATCTGTCCTAGCTGAAAGTCTAGTGATACGAAAATTATAGAGATCAAAACTTACCTTTTCGAAAATTTTAGCCAGAAAAAAGGCTCCCGAAAATTCTAGGTGAGCTTTTTAGGATAAAAATCCGTTAAAAATGTGCTATTTTACCATTATTTAGATGTTCGAAAATTCTAGGAGAGGTAAGCAAGCAAGAAATTTTCCAACAAATGTTCCGAAAATTCTAGATTTGAAATCGTCTTCCTAACAGATATTTTCCGAACGTTGGATGCCCCTGAGTTCAACGACGTTTTCAGAAATAAACTTATTAACTGAAACCGCCCTTAGCTGATTGCATTGAATGTTTAACGTATACCCACTTGTCAACGTTTTGTATTTGCGTTCGCAAACGGAATGACATGATTTAGAACCACGGCTTTATTAGGGTGTGTAACAGTAGCTTTTCTTCACTTAGTGTGTGCCTGGGACGTCTTTGCTCATTTCAGCGGGCAGCAAGAGTGAGAATATAGGTTTGTGATAAGCATCCTCTACTCTTGCCCTCTTAATACGTGTAGAAAGCAAAGTACTTTTGTGGTATTTCCAGCCCTAAGTGATTCAATGACAGCTTGAACTTTTTTAGAGAAAACATCATGCATCAGCCGGGAAAATATTCTGGTCAATGCTGAACCATAGTATCCTGATTCAGTCTGTTCGGTCACATACAGTTTCATGGGCTAGAATTAATGCTTCAGCCATAACAGGCCTACTGAGCTTTGGCAAACAGTAAACAAGTAAACAAGGAATCGATATTTTGACAACCCGTAACAGGAACGCGGTGCGTGTGTTTTATTTCAGCCCACATCTTTACAGCTAGAACGACACCATAACTTATTCACCGAAACCGAAACAAAAATGCCTTAAGTATTTTGTCTTACCTGAATAAAGTCATTGTTGCCCCGTGGATCCCTGTCATCCTGAAAATCTTCTTGTGTTGGTTGACTCTTCATGTCTAACTCAGACAAAAGACGTCTTGACTCAAAAGTCGATGAAGCCTTATAAAAGAGATTTTCAGCAGGAAACATTAACAATGGAGCTAAGCCCTAATACAAAAGAACTGCGACTTATACATGGGCCTGGGGGCTCAAGGAAATTTTAACGTTGTTACAATCCGAAACCAAAAGCGACATTTTTTCCCTTGCCCAGCCATGCGCTATTTAACGCTTTCACTTTTCCTGTGGCCTGTCTGAAGGATTCCCAAGCTAATGGGATCGAGCAATATAATGTAAGTGAACAGGAACATATATCGTCTCACGTTCCTAATACAGTAGTTAACTATCAACTTTCCTCTAACGGCCACAAGAAGAGAAGAGAAGAGACTCTTTTCTCTTTTGGTGACCGTTAAATTGAAATCCGAGATCATCTCCCAACGAGATCGAGAGTTAATAGTTAACATGACAATATTAGAAACGTGAGACGAAACTTGAGCGTCTTAATTACGACGCGCCAGACAAGCAAACGCATTTGATAACCAGCAATCTTAACCGTCTCTGATCGGATTCAAATCATGATCCCTTCCAAAACGACTCATAAAGACACAGGAACAAAGGAAAATGCATCTTATTATTTTATTAGCTAATACAGAGTAAATACATCTAATTTTCTCTATTAGCTAATACAGCGTAGCGTTTGGGTACTCTGTTCAAATAACCAGAACAACCATAGTTCTTCAGCTTTTCGACTTTAAAGTTGAGTTCCATAACAATCATAATGATTTTATCATAGTCCAAATGCATATGTTTACAGGGACGGTCCGGTCGACCTTCATGATACAACACCGTACCTGTAATGAGGGGTAGGGAGACAAGATCATGAAGGTTAAAAGTGTTTTCAATCTTCCCAACACTTTTTCAGGTTAATGTTGACTGGTTCGATAACCCTAGGCAAGAATCCAAATTTTGTTAATGAAATATTTCGGAACACAGTGAGTGCAAAGTAATTTTATTTTCGTAGGTAGAAAGACCTAGAAATGCTCCAAGATCTCCTTGTGCCAGGAGTGCTGGTTTACGCAACAGGACGGAAGGAAGAAGCTTGTATGTGACAAAAGTGACAGGGCTATCACTCTCGAGTTTTGTCGTGATCTTCACTTATATCACCATTAATCTTTTCTGGTCTTTTACAAAATATCTGTGTAAAGAAAAGTGAAAGTTTGGCGGAAAGTTATTTGAAACAAAATTATTGCCACGCTTGTCACAGAAGGTTTGCCGTGTTCTTTCCTCTTCCGTCCTGTTTTTTCCGTGTCAAGACCGTGACTGTGAGCACGCTATGCTCAAGATCACAAAATCAAGTTTCCCATGATAGAAGAAGAGTGCCTTTGTAATCTTTTCACAATTAACTAATCCAAGAAGGTATACATCCAGAAACTTGTTTTCTGCCGAGCATTTAGCCCGTGTTCGACCGTGCCCCTGAGTGGCTGCGAGTCAGACAAGCTATATTTTGTGCGCCACGACATTTTCGTGTCCCTAAGCACTTAGCAATTGTAATCGAAAATAGAATGCCTTTAGGAGATTAAAATATTACCTTAACGAAGTCGTTGTGATTTCCAGAATCTCTTTCTTGGGTTTCTGGTCCTCCAAGCGGCGTTGGTTGGTCGTCCTTTTCCTTCTATGACTTCGAAATATCGATTTGCATTAGAAGGAAGTCTCCTTCAAGTGGATTAAGGGACCATACGTTTATTACGTCCCATGGGGCGGCGGGGGTTTTCATAAATGTGTGGTGTATCAAAACTGTACCCCTCTCAAATAATTACATATAAAAATTGCACCCCCCCCCCCTGGCAGTAACAATTTTTAAAGTGCACCCCCCCATCCCCGACTAAGTCTCTTCTTCCATCCTTGGGAATTGATTTCATAAGCTGTAAGATGCCGGTAGTCATGTGGCAGCGTAGCGTGAGATTTTGAAAGTGCACGCAGGGGAAGAAATTAAGTTAGCGCGCCGACGGCGCCCCAAACCGTACCTGGGGAAGGTTGGGGGGCATGCTCCCCCAGAAATTTTTCATGTTTAGCGTCTCGGAAATGCCATCTCCTGAGTTTTCTGCAGGACATTTTCAGTAAACAAGGAAGGAAAATGCAGTACTTAGTTGTTTATTTTACCCATCTATCTCTAGTGTTATCGGTAAGGTACAGACCGGCTTACGGCAAAAAAGGATAAAACAGTGGCACCATCAAGGACGTTACAAGTCGGCGAGATGTGTACCCTTCAGACGGGCAAACTCTGTTATAATGCCATCAATGTCAATTACGTCCTTGTGATGAGCTTTGTGTTTGTTTGGTTTGTTACACCTTTCACCCGCATTTCGCTTCTTGCATTGGGGTGGTTTGCGAATCTTTGGTGGTACATTATGAAGTGGTTCTTCGATCCACTGTTCCTGTCATGTGGAAGGATTTTCTCTAAGGCCCGGTTCAGAAGCCGAACTTTTCATGAGCCGAACCTAATTCGAATTAAGGCCGACCCAAATTATTTAGACCAGCTAAAGTGATTCAGACGCCGATCTTAATTCCAGCCGAACTAAATTCAAAATACGTCATAAGAATTTCTGCATTTGGTTCGGGACATGAAAAGTTCGGCGTCTAAATCAAAGGCGTTCCAAAGTCGATCCAAAGGCGAAATTCCCGCCCGGGCTAGGCGAAAAGAACGGCTGAGCCGTTCCAAATTGAAACAGGCGTTCCTAACTGATTCAGACGCCGAACTTTTCATGTACTTAATTCAATGTATTAGGTTCGGCTCATGAAAAGTACGGCGTCTGAACCGGGCCTAACATAACTATTAACTTTCGCAAAGCTGCAATTCAAAACGTGTAATTGCTAGCCTTTTTACAGGGGGAGTATAATCCAAACTCAGTACACGACTGTAAAATAGTGTAAAGGAAAAGTTTTATCCAGCCTTCACTAAGATTTATCGTTTGTAACTGATTTGTTAGTTGTAATAAAGACCTTGTTTGTTCCCGGATCAGAAAAAAACTGAAAATGATTTCCATTTTACTTAATTCGTTAACTTTGGTATTTTTATGTATTAACTGTATTCATGTTTGTCCAGTTATAGAAAACTTTTTAATAGCAGATACCCACTGATCTCCATTTGTCAAATCAATAGATGGGGAATTCTTATTGTTTGGCTGAAGTGGGGGTTTATTACTCTGGCTTCAACCATGTCATCAACATTAAGCTTACATACGACAGTGCACAGCATAATGTCCCTCTACACTCCATGCTACCACGAGTAAAGCCACTCGACAAGGCTAAGATGTAATAGTAGCCTGCTTATACCTAAAGTAAATACCGAACGCTTCTCGGGTCCGTGGCTGGGGGCGCTGAAAAACACACAAAAAAAGTACCGAACGCTTCTAAAATAGTTTTATAAGTAGGTTATTTTTAGTATAAACTAGTAATCTACCGTAAAATTCCGAAAATAAGCTCCGGGGCTTCTATTTTTCAAAGGCCCTTTTAGAGGGGCTTATATTCGGAGGGGCTTATCTATGGAGGGAAATTCGCGTTTCAGAATCGATTGCCCTAGCCTTATGGGCAGTTAATTTTCATACCGTTTTTGCTTTGTTTTACTTTGTATTTGAGGGCAATTTTCCAAGTACAAGCCCCCGGAAGGCCTATATTTGGAGGGGCTATTTAATAGAAGGTTTTTTACGTTACCGGTTTCGGGGGCTTATATTTGGAGGGGCTTGTACAAGGAGGGGCTTATTTTTGGAATTTTACGGTAACTCACTTTTATTATTATTTTTTTTTGAAATTGTAAGCGCTTGTTAGTTAGTATTTTAATAACTTATCCTCCATCATTGTAACTCAGTTTGATATGTATTTTTATCGAATGAATTAAAGACATTATTATTATTACATTATGATTATTATTCTTATTCCTTAGGTATGGAGGGGGCTTTCCATCTTTTTCCTTACGACTGGAATAACTAAGAAGCAATCTGGAGAGAAATTAATCTCTCGGATTGCCACAAAAGGTTGTAGTCCGTAATTTACAGACCAACTACTAATACCAAAAAACTAAAGTTAATCCCTGAATCTTGAGTCGCCCGCGATCGGCTGCATGAAGGAAGGTTTGGACTGAGGATACCTAGTACCTTGTAATCCTTTGTAGTATTCCATCAAAGTGTTTCTTTTAGACCAAGGTTCGCCCTCTGTTTAACGCCAAGGTAATTATGATAACTCACGTCTCAATGCACAGTTTCACAAATGAAGTAGGTGCACACATCAACTTCCCACTTAAATGTTTCAGGGGGAGTTTGAAGCAAATTTGACGGTTCGAATCTTACTGGCGCTGTATGCCTTTGCCAGTTTTTCTAAATATGTTTGGACATAACAACTGTAGATAACTTTGACTGTCCAGTCAATGCCAAAGACGAGGTCATTGATACAAAGGAGAGAGCAGTAGCCCTAGCCGAAGGCTCCTGAGATACTCCGGATAAAAAAACAGTGATCACTTAGATTCAACACCATGCTTCCATCTTATGCAGTACACCATAGTGACTGCCGGGTTGGCCAACATTTTACTATGGGGCAAGCTATCGAAAGCCCTGGAAAAGTAAAGGAATATTACATCAGTCTGGCTTTGCTGTTGGAGTGTTTTGTCCCATTCATCATGTGCAGTTGATGTTAATTTAGTTTCCCATGATGAACAACGTACAAGTTAATGCCGATCTCTGTGAACCGCCGAATGCATATAATATTAATTATAGTTTTCTTAATTTGCTGTCAACAAATGGTCTAGTAGCTTAGATACAGTGCACTCTGAGGGACACTGGATGCTAGTTCACTGCACAAATTAATTTACCTCCCTTCTTTATTTATATGCCGTTCACACTGGCTTCTTTCCATGCTGATGGTACAGCAGCTGTACCAAAGAAAAAAATGGTGTGATCATATCGGCAGACCAGCAAAGGCGAAGGCCAGGGCGATTGGGCAAAGAAAACAGGGTCATTGGATGCAGTCTGATTCCAAGGAGAGACGATCCCTATGGTCCTCTGTGGCTGTTTCCGTGAGATTTAGCTTTAAGTAATATAACAAACTTGCATCTTTCCCGTGGAAAGAGCCACGACCAAAACAAACCCTGGGTAATAAACATTGTTGTCTGGATTCGCTTACCGATGAGCCGTCCCAAGACAAACAATGCTTATGAAAAAATGGCTATGAGTGCTTTTCTGTATATTCAAGTTTCGCCGTCCAAGTATCGCTCATCTTACCTTTAAAATTTTTCATATCCCACATCCGGTCACGATTTTTTAAGTGTCGTCTGTATCCCGCCAAACTTGTCCTGAAACCGTGTTCCTCCGCAAAGAGAGAGCCTGGGGATGAGGTTGACAGATGTTGATGGACTCTTGACAGGCTATTCATGCAGACGCATTATTCTGATACCATCTGCTTGCCGAGGTTTATTCAGAGTGGTTAAAAACGGTAAGCTTTGTTAAACTACTCTGCCTTACAAGTAGTCAAGCCTCGTGTTATCTACTTTATAAATCCTACTTTTTCAGATAGGCTGTCCCGTCTTTTGCGGTACAGAATAATATATACACATTACATGACTCAGTGGCCGTACAACAGGATAGTCGACCCGAGTATACTATTACTGTGGGTGCGGGGCTTGAGATGTGTTTTTGTTCAAACCAAAACAGCGATTTTCGAAAAATACATTAGTGTGCGGACTTCAAGGTTTATTTTAGTCCCCCAACCGGGAGCACCGCGTATGTGCAAAACAGTGTATAAAGATAAAGTCAGTCACCTTTGTATAGAGAAGCATTTAAGCGACCTGACCCCCGAGTCTCGGCTAGTATAAAGAGCCCACTTAAAAACTTAGATGTAAGGGTCACCCAGTTGTCACCAGGATCTCTTCTATTCATCTATTGTTACTTGTGATTATCTCTTTATGGTATCCTCTTTTCAAACTCACGTAAGCTGAGCTTGAGTAAGAGACTTATTAAACTGAGAAGAGGTTAATTCGAAAGTTTAGGTGCGTTTATCTGGTCACTCTTGTTATTTATCCAGGCGTAAAGGAGGACAATTGCTGAGGAACTATTTCCCCTTCATGTATCGATGGTACATTCTTTGGTTTCCGATTACTGTATGTCGCGACATGGCTTATTTTGATACGTAATTACCGTAATTAGTTATCTTCTTTTTAATGCTCATTTCGTGCAGGCTTGATTATTAGCTAGCTGCTTCGCGGGGGTGGAGTTGTACTGAAAATGTGCGTCGTTAACAAGTTGTAAGTTGGAGTGTCACATATGGAAACAACCCACTGTCATATAATTATATGTGTCAATTGGTGTATGAGAGAAAAATGAACATACAGCTGTACAGTTGAGGCGAAGAAGAGGTTTAGTAAATATCGGCGAAAGGCCTTTTGTCAGAGATACCAGCCCCCAGAAGATATCTTTTGCAGTAAACCCTCCCCCTCCTTACATCAACCATCCCCCATCTTCCCTTCAAAAAAAAAAAAACAAACAAACCCACCAAGTCTCTAGCCTTCGTTGCCTAAGCGGAATTGTTATGCGCGGGGTAGTTTCTTGGAGGAGCCTCGAGGGATATTCGTAAGCGGAGAAGCCATATGGAAAAACCCTTGTGGTGAAAATCCCCTTTGAGGTGTCGGCAGTTAAATCGGAGGTCCTTCGTTGTTCGGATTGGGTAAATTTAGGGACATCACGTCCTTTCTCTTTATCTAGCTTAGTTACATCCATTCAGACAGGAATTACATCTTTTAGGCGACTTGTTGTTCCTTCATGCACAGCTAACGGTTTCAATCGCCATTATTTTGATTCACTGTCCAACAGATGAATTCAGGTGTTGTTTCGATGATAAAATTGGGTTTAGCTGCCTTGTTGTTGCTGCCGTCAGGTACTTTTAACTTTTTTCCACTAATTTTCTTAGTTGCTTTTTTTATTATCTTCACTATTATTTTTGTTCATTGCTTTTTTGTTGTAATTTTGTTTAGTGTGTAACATTCCATAACAAAATTCGTTTTCTAGAGCAATTTAATTCCTTTCAGGCGCCTTAAGTGGTTAACAATTCGCAGTCTAACGTTTAGCACTGCATAATATAAATAATTTAACAATTAATGAATGAGGCTGAGTATCTTATGAAGAATTATGGAGATCGAGGAGGGTGTTATCCGTCGAGGCCGTAGGCGAGGCGGATAACACCCTCCGAGATCTCCATAATTCGTCATTTGATACGAAAGCCGAATTCAATAATTTTTTTATTATTCATTTAAAATAAGTCCTAGTTTAAAAACATGGCTAAAGCATGCTTACCTCCATCGATCCATCGATGTTAAGTTCATCTTCGATAGTGCACGTTTAGGGTTGTTCAGCTCCGCAAATATTCTTTAAATAGCGGATGCCGCCCTTCGAGTTGTCTTCTTGCTGTTCTTGCCATGTTTTTAGCTATTATTTCGCCTAGTTCTTACTCTTAAAACGAGTGAAATGTCTGCCATTTTTGTTTGCACAACCAAAACAACTCAACCTCGTCCCCAGGTCTTCTCTGTTAACGGTGCATTAACCTGCAAGAAGGCTGCACTTTTGACGTCATCGGTTCATTAAACGCAGAATTCTTCCAAATTTGGTCATCAGTAGCTGCTTATGGTGAATTATGCGTGTGCTTTTAGCCAATCAGAATCGGGGAAATATTTTGAATGAATGGTAATAACAATTAATGAATGAGGCTGATTTATTTGGCGGCCATATTATTTTTCTTCTTTCCGGGGAGAGAGTTAATGTAACAGCTCTTCTCACCCTAGAAGCCAATTGGTTTGCTACCCTAACCGTAAAACAATGGAAATAATAACAAACAACTAACTTTAGAAAGTTGGTTTACTAACTTAAAACAAACGCCACTGAATCGTAGTCAACAGTTACCTTCACCGTACAAACGACTTATTGACGGACTCAAGCAAAACTAACTACGAGAGAATTACTGGACAACCGACAATTAAACTAACAATAAACGACTGTTTAACTGTGACAATGGACGGATCGAAACGCACCAATGACATTAAGAGCCTTCATAGCCAATGACATCACGGCTTAACTCATGTTAACTGACAGACGACCAATAAGATCGCGACTTGATTGACCAATCAGGTCAATATAATATGTAAGGGTTATCGGCCTGAAGCGAGGGGTTATGTGATTTATTCCACTCGTGCGTTGCCCGACGGCGCAGCCCGAGGGCAACGCAGGAGGGGAATAAATCACATAACCCCTCGCTTCAGGCCAATAACCCTTACTTATTTTTACATAAGCTTATGTAAAAATAAATAGATTTAGCCAGGGCTAAAAGCGAAACTCTCGATAATATTTAAAGTTTGTTCAAACAAAATATAAAATTGCGTAATGCTACGCGGTGAAGGCAACGCCGGAGAACGGTGAAAAACAACGATAGGTCTAATTAGGAAAAAAGCAACTTCGCACTTGCAGCACACTTTTTTTGTACATTTCTTTGCCGTTGTTTTGCACGACTACAACGTGAAACTTCCAGAAACTTCTTAGTTACACGTTTTTTGGAGGAAATGTCGTACGTGTTCTCGTTCACTTTTTTTTCACTGCCGCTCATTTTCACCTTGCATTGGTGGCCACCAGCATTTCTCATTTTATCACCGTCGCCACAAAATTTTCATGTTGCTCTTCCAACAAAAAAATGTCTCTTTTGTTCTTTTTTCTCGTTGAGCTTCGCTGGCCTGCCGCCTGCTTTCTCTTTTTCTCTGTCTCTCTCTTGCTCTATATTCCAAATTTGTGGACGTGACAATTAATTTAAGCTTAATACTTTAGACACCACTGATACAGAAACAATTTCCGCTTTCCTTTTTCGTCTTTATTGACTCTTTAGTTGTCTTTGCTTTACAAGACGCCAGTGGCTATTCGATTTCCCGCCAAGATAACCTCGAGTTGCATTTGGGTTGCCATACATGTTGATTGAGTTATTTTGCATTGGTGTGCCTGTGGTGCGGACGGACGGTCGGTCGGGCGTTGTACGGTCATGTGATTACCAAATTTTCTAGGGTGGGTAGATTTAATTCGCTATGGGGCTCCGCAAACGTGCGCTTTAGGTGCGCAAGGAGCTCCGCTATAACGAGACTTAAATACCATCAATGGACGTGATACAACGCACTTTGACTCTGAAGATGACTACCGCACAAGTTGTCGAAACGTCAGTCGATGTCAACTACAGTCCTATTCAGGAATGGGCTCGGCTATTATATAGAGGATATTACATGGCTGTGCGGAGATAAGAAATTTCTCTTGGAGTGTTGAAAAATATATATATATATATATATATATATATATATATATATATATATATATATATATATATATATATATATATATATATATATATATATATATATAGTGTTGAATAATATATATGATATGTCTTTTCAACACGAGAAGAGAAATTTCGTATCTCCAAGCGGCCATGTAATATCCTCTACATGTGAAGATACCAAGTTTTCGCGCGAAAGCTTACCTGGTATTTCATGGGTGTTTATATAATAAATTGCATTATGGTATTAAGTTAAAGAAGCTAATAATTATAATAATAATAATATTAATAATGATAACAATAATTAATAATAATAATATTAGTTGTCTTGAAAATATCATTTTCGACTGACTTATTTTTACAGTTTATTTTTTCTTCCTAATTCAATTACATCAAATAAGACAGAGCAGTGCGCAAGCGATATGTTAAATAAACTCTCGCGACGTTTTTAGAAATATTGCGAAGACTTGGTTACAAAACTGACGAAGAATACCAACAAAAAAAGCGGGAAGGATAAAACCTTACGGTTTGCAATTGTCTTATTGGCTGGAAGCTATGTTTTCGCGCTTCTGATTGGAATAATCGTTATCTATGACGGGTACGTCATCCAGTCAGAGTGTGTCATTTAAAATAGTATACTAATAGAATGTTACCAATTTTTGAAAACAACATCAACAAAAACATGATAGCAACATTTGGTGTTGGAGTGGTGAACATTCACTTCCAACCAATGCGGCCTGGGTTCGAACCCCGGTATCGACACCACATGTGGGTGTCCCAAGAGGTTTCACCAGTTAGTTACTCAGGTTGTCTTCTTTCCACAAAAAAATAAAGCTTTCTATTTCCATGGCCAGTTCAATCTAGAACCCACGAACACTTTTAACCAGTTCTTCAGAGTTCCTACGTTTTTCGTGGGTAAGCAAACTACAAAGCACTTAACTAATTTCCCATTTGACAGAGGCACTCAACGACTCTTTTCCGCCAAATACCTGTTCGGAGAAGCAAAAATTGCCTAGAATTTCCTATAGCTTGAGGATGGCTAAAAATTTCTAGATGACCGTTCCATTCAAGTACAATTTTCGAAGCTTATCGAATGAATTCCGTACGATTTGCTGAAGTTTAATTTTTCGCATCAAACTCCCCAGATAAGCTTTTTGTTGTGCGCGCATCGAAGGAAACCTAAAATTTTTGGATTCAAAAATGTGATTGAGAGAGGAATCAGAAAAAAGACTCAAGTTGCCCTAGAATGACCAAACAGGTACGAATTTTATAGCACTGCTTAGGATGCATTTCCAAAGACCTTTTAAAAGTACTCTGGATCGCCTAAAAACTGTTTTCAATGAATTTCGGAGGAATCCGTCGGTGGGAGCACTGTTTTCTGCGCGAGACACGAGGTGAAAGGAGACACAATCACATTTTAGCTTTACTATTCGAGTTCTTATTTGGAATATAAAACCAATAAAGTGAGATGACGTAGAATATTTATAAGATATGGTACGCCTCCTTTCGTCCCATTCCTATTTGACGAAATGCATACAAAACCAATATCCCTGTCAACATTTGTATATTGTCAAAATAATTCTTTCCTTTTTATTTTACTGAAGTACTTAGCAGTTGGCTTGACTGCAATTCTTGCGAGTCATTCTTATCTCCGGAAGAGTGCAATGCAACTCAAATCGACGACTCCACCTGCTGGCCACATGACGAGGGAGAACGGTAAGCGATTCTTAGGAAGTTACAGGTGACTACAACAGTCCCCTTTTCAGGATAAGATCTCCTATATCGAGCGATCTTGTTTTCAATTGCACTGAGTGTAACCAAATGAAATGCCAAGTTGGCGGACAAACAGAAAGGGGGACTTTCGAGGCCCGTTTCCTCACTTAAAAGTTGAATACTTCAAAACGGCTCAAGTTATGACCGCCAAACTAAGGGACCGATCATTATTTACAATTATGTAGAGGGGGGTGGGGAGCGAAAAAAGAAAGGGGGGGTAAGGGGGGTCAAGGCTATTTCAGATTGGCTAGAAAGGAGGGGGGTATTTTTTTTTGTAAAGAAGTTTAGGGGGGATCATCAGTTTGATTGCGAGGTATACTTTAAGAGGGGTCCATTGGCCAAGATGGGTAAAGCAGTTAAATAGTAGAGTGCAAACGATATATGTGAAACAGTAATGCTAAATTGTACAATTTATGCTAATCCTATTGCTTTTTGTGATTAAAATAGAGTTCACAGACCTGCACGAGTCCTGCTGTGTTTCCATTGTGTTGTTCACAACCTTTATAGTTTTGCCTTAACAAGCATGTCTTTAAGCGATTTTCCTTTTGTATAAGAGATCAAGGGAAGTTCCTTGAAAATCTCTCTCAGTAATGGTTGCAGGTCTTGTATTAAATGCCATTTGTCCATTAGTATGTTTTTCAAACATCGTAATGATGACTGAAATTGCGTCACAAAGGGTAGAAGAGCTAGCTGTTCAACAGACAAGAAGTGGACGAAAAACTGGAAACTGGTCACGATTAGTATGTTCCATGCATTTTAATAATTACTTTGTAGAGCATGTAAGAGGGGATATGAATTGGGGGGCGGGGGAGGGGTCATCACGAATAAAGAAGGAGTTCACTTGCTATTTTCATGGTCTGCAGGGGGGGGCTTACAGAAATTTTGATCTTTCCAACATATTTTTCCCTTCCCCCACCCCCATCTATATAAATAATGAACGGTCCCTAAGCGACTTTTCCAAAACTTTGTCTGGGTACATTCAAAAATCGTTGTGAAGAGTACGTCAACATTGACGTTACCATGGCAACCGAGTTTTGAAGCCATATTTTTTAAAATTTGTAATTTTCTTTAAGTTTTATTTGTCTCTAATTTAGAATTATTTTATCAGATTTATTATTACTGTTAAAATCCAGGCTTCTAGTGACTAATTTGAGAAAAAAAGTATAATAATTTTTATACTTTGAGAAACTCAGACATCCATAGTTACAACACTAGAAGAAGAAACGATTTCTGTCTTCCTGTCGTTAAAAGGAATTTCGGAAAGCAGAGACTTTTTTTACCAATGCACTAAAGAATGGAACTTTTTAGACGGATCTTTTAAGGAAATTAACTCTCTTCTTCTTTTTAAACAGAGCATTAAAAGCTGTATATTTTAGATATTTTATAGTTTTTAATATTTTAATCTATCTGACACTTTAATATTTTTAACCTGTAGCTTATATTAGTTAAGTTTTTAGTTCTTAACTTTTACTTATTGTTACTATTACGTATTTAGTTATCTAAGATCATTTATTTTTCTAGAGTTTTAAGGGCCTCACTAAATATCACTCTTTGTGAAGTGAGCTCCCTGTATAAAGATTATTACTATTATTATTATTATTATTATAAATTATCAATTTTAAATGCAAAATTGGCAGATGCTTGTTTCAATTTTCAACAGTGTTAATTTCTCCCAGAATTTAATAACTTGCAGATTATTTCGCTTCCTAAGTAGCCTTTTATACACAGATACACTTTTTTTACCACGATTGCCTCAATTTACACGGGTTCTATGTAAAAGGAATCATTTAATTGGCTTAAAACGGCGGAATCATTATAAAGAGAATTAACCGGCTCAATTAAAGCCAATAAAATGGCGATAAAACGGCTGGGAATTCACACAGGAAGGAAGAAACACAACTTAAGTGGGGTTAGCCGATTTTTATTTATGGTCATTATTCGAGTGTGAGCCACCTGGGGCCTAACTATGAAGGACTTAAGATGGCGTAAATCATCAATCTATACCTATTGAATACAAATTTAATTACCCAAAAGTCTAGGATAACAATTTGTTTTTTTGGTTGTTTGTGTTTGGTTTGATTGCATTTTTTCGCCAAAAAGTCGATTGGGGTTATTGTTGATTTTTTCTTATACTTCTAACTAAAAGAATAGTGAATACCCCCACATATAATTATTAAAAATACTTTCCAAGATCAAAGTTGATCTCACTGTCACCTAAACATAAATAATTTTGTGATCTACAGAGAGTACTGTATGGCTCTCATGGCGGCACTCTCAAATGGCACCATCATAGGAATACGGGGCTGTCGTGTTTATACAATGGCAGGATGTAACAGTTCTGTCGTTTGCAACAGTGAGAATGAGACAATGCCACAAGGAGCTCGTTTCAAACGATGCATTGGGGAGTGTTGTTCTAACGACCTATGAAATCAGGGCCTGTACCCAGTACTGGCTCCAGTAACACCAGAACCTGTCAGCAGCTACGCAAGTGTCATCGCAACCAGTTCAAGGAATCCAACCAGCAGCACGAACGGAAAGAAACCAGGACCTACTTCCACAGCTGCAGCCTTGTTGGGTCCGTATCACTGGCTGATCGTCTCAGTGTCGGCTCTGTTTCTGCCTTCAATGTGAAACAAAATCCATAGTACAAAGCAACTACAGCAACTGCCACGATATTTTCTTTCCTGCTAGCATAATAATAGCACAAACTTTTTTGTAAATCCGATGGCTGAATTATGTATTATTCAATCTTTCACTTGAATGGTAGGTTCTTTAAGCAACTAAGTTCAAAATTTTATTTTTCCTATTTTCTATAGCAAACTGTTGTCTCATATTAACATTTTTATCGTTATTTTTGCATGTATTGGTAAGGTGGTTTTCGAAGTGTCTTCTTTTAGCGTTGAAATCAAACTAAGGAAACAGCTGTAGTGTCACATTGATGAACGTGAAAATAAAATCAAGTAAAAGTGGTCGAGAATCTCCGTCTGAAAAGCACACAAAATTGCCCGACCTCTAACAATGGGCATCCGTCCACCAGAGGAATCCACAATAGTGTCAATGTGACACGTGGCTATAGGTCGGGGGAGGTGATTGCTCTTTCCGTGGTCCATGATTGAGAAATGGTTGATTTTTGATTGCATTATTTAGAGCGAAAACGAATTTCTGACATTGTATTCGTTTAGCCTGTCAGCAAGCTCTTGCCTCACCTACCATCGGTATGCAGAGCTTGCTGGCAGGTTACCATTCCTTCATTTCATAAGGAAACTTTGGTTTTTACCTTTCCAAAAGTAGCGTTACTATTGTTCTTGAGCGGTTTTCTCGGTGCTCTTTTCTACCTTGTCAGCACATTCTTCGACAAACAGCTGCATCTAAATACAAGTTCATCAAGGTCAATATTAGCAAGCTTAAAGGGGCTGTCAAGGCAGTCTATAAATGATGATGATGATAATGATGACGACGACGATCATGATGATAATGATGATGATGATAATGATTATGATGATGACGATGATGACGATGATAATGATGATGATGACGATGATAATGAAGATGATGATGATGATGACGATGATAATGAAGATGATGATAATGATGACGATGATAATGACGATGATGATGACGATGACGATGATAATGAAGATGATGACGATGATAATGAAGATGATGATGATGATGACGATGATAATGAAGATGATGATAATGATGATGATGATAATGATTATGATGATGACGATGATGACTATGATGATGATGATGATGACGATGATAATGAAGATGATGATGATGACCACTTATGATGATGTCCTCTTAATACAGCTTCATCCTACTTAAAACTTAGAAAGAACGTTTTCGAAGAACACAAGAACAGTTCAGAAGAACAGTTCAGTTCAATTCAATTGGATTCACTTAGATTTATTTATAGCCTGCGTAGCAAGCGTTTCTGATCGAATTATTGCGCAAAAAATCGCCCTCGTTCCAACAACAGGGGTCTTTTTTGCATGAGCATGCGCGACCGCTGAACAAGCGATGTGCATGGAGGCTCACCACAGGGTTTGCGCGTCTCAAAGCTATCATAGCGATTATGTTGCTCGTTGGTCTTGGCGAATGTGCTCGTGATTTAACAAGATGTGTAGTTTGCAAAAAAAACTCTAACATGGTCTTAACAAAAGCGAAGTAGACGGGCTTTAACATACACGAGCTACTATCAAATTTCATCTCCCCACTTGACCTGGACAACAGCGCGCGTATATGTAGTGCCTGGAGGATTGCAGTGACCTCATCAAAGTCTAAACAAAGTGCAGAAACGTTTGTTGATGCAAGTAAACACTTTCAATTTTCTTTGTTTTGAAATGGGAAAGGAAGAGAAATATTAAAAAAAAAAACATAGCAAATTTCAGAGAGTGGGTTCGAAGTGCGCGAAAGCCGATGTTCAGTTCAGCAGTGAATTAATATATGTTCTACAATTTTCCCAGCACTTTAAAGCTACAAAATTAAGAGCACACGAGACGTAGATTAGTCACCTGGTGAGATGTTGGTGGTAGTCACTCTGTATGTCTCGAACAATAAAAAAAAATGAATATCAATGAGACACAGTCAAAACTGCATTCAATAGGACCGAGATTTAAGTCCAATCTTGTGACCGATTTTGATGAAACAAACGGTTAGGTTTCCCAAGAAGTACAGTAAACATGTGATGCCGACCAAAAGTTAAAAATCATTAGAACATTTAAGTTCTGGCCAAAAGCAAATTCCTGTAAAAGATGCGTTACAATGTTAGTCCACGCAAAAACAAGAAGTTCTACAATTTTCCTATAAACAAACTTTGTATCGCTAAAATACTTAAGGCAAAAACATTCTATTCCAACTGAAAACGGCGTGGTAGTCGCCCGCTGATCGTTATTAATCCACTCCCGAAATATGGCTAAATCAGCTATTAACAAATTATTGACAGAAATCCTCTACGGCATCGAGAAACTAATTTACATCCGATTTATAGAGAAACAATAAATAAAGAACATTTTGCTCAATAGCTACGCATCAACAATGCATTCTATGCCAAACTTTGCGGTTCTTAAAGGGGAATCAAGACACGAGTCCAGCGCCAAACAACAACAAGCAGCCATGTTCGTGTCAGACATCCTTGAGAAACTTGCTCTTTCACCTCGTTCAGCGCATCAGTCTCCACTTTAGATCAACAGATCTTTACTTATTTTGTACAACGAAGGTCTTTCCTAAATTCCTGCTACCATTTCAATCTCAAGCAAGCTTTCAAAGTGAACAATTTGGTTCCTATGACTATGCAGCACGGTCGCTGTCACTGGTCGCGTGCTCTTTGACAAGTCAGCGGTCGCGCATGCTCATGCAAAAAAGACCCCTGTTCGTTCCAACTTGCGCACGTAAATGAATTGATTCAGATTAACTATTTTATATTTCGTATTTTGTTTAGTCATTATTTATCTTTACTCTCCAATCAAACTCGACCAAGATCTCTTGTACTTGACTGTCTCCCTCAACAGACACTCACAAAACAAAGAAATAATGAAATAAACAAAAAGAAAAAAGAAAAAAACACGTGACATAGTTTTGATCCAACTATTTCTTACAAGCGTGCAAAGATGGCGGAACATGTCGTGATAGGATCGTTCCCAAACTGTGTTGGCACACTATTTAAAGACAGAAACCTGGGAAAGTGATCAAGTTAGGCCTTGAAGCAATGTACATGTATTTTTATAAAATCTGTGTAACAATGCTCTTAAAACGAATCTGCATTACATTGAATTAAGGAAAGTGGGCCCACCTTAAGGATACCAGTAGTTGATGATTTGAGAGGCACCAAGGTGGATTCTTTCATCAGAATGTTTTCCTCATCTGCTTGGACCCAAGGAAACTCCTAACAAATAAACGTGATTTAGTCTAATAAAGGGTAACAAATGATATGCTAGGCAAAAAAAAAACAGAGTACACTACATGCACCGTACGATTTTCTGTTTGTTTGCTGATTATTTTGTACTTTTTTTTTTTTTTCAAAAAGTAGTTTGCTTGAAATTACACAGTGACGTCAAACTTCCCCTTACAGACTGACTGATCTCTTAGTCCCAACAATGTGTACGTGGCTTGTGGTTCGTAGAGTAAGAGACAAAGTCGTCGCGCGAAAACTAATCAGATGTGCTCTCTGCGTCCTTTCTCTCGACCTCCCTCCCCCACCCCCATTGTTTTTCTTACTTCATGAAACACGAACGAAAAACACACTGACAAACACATGCTACGCAGGTGAGATCAAGTCGAACAGAAAAGAGTGGGGCTTGAGGAGGAGTGGTTCTACGCAAATAATAAAACTAACACTGAATCCATTGAACAAAAAAGTAAACCGATATAGCATCTTTATCTTAATTATGTGATTCAATCAGGCTGGTTTGTTTTCTTACTCTATATCAGCTTCATACTCGAGAGATGTCTGCCGCGAAATGTAGTATTAATGAGGAAATGTAACTAGCTTACAACCACTGCTCGCCTCCACTAGCTCCAGTTCTGCTGACTTCGGGCAGTGCAGATTTTTTAAGACACATGTAAAGGATTTAGAGATTCTAAGTGAAATGCCAAGAATCAATAGGATTAATCTGATCAATAAGTCAATGATTACTTAAGCTTCGGTAAAACGTGCGACTTGTTTTGTAACATTACTGCAAAAACGAGTTGAACAGCGACGTTGCGTGTTTTACCACCCTCGTTCAAACCTGTTAACAACCTGGGCTGAGTTGCTCAAAGCATGGTTAGCTTTAACCATGGGTTAAGCAGTATCAAAACCAATACGTTGTCAAGGTATTAAACGCTGGTTAACGCTAACCATGCCTCGAGCAACTGGGCCCTGATTTGTTGCAAGACAGGTTTAATGTGGGTAGTAAAACGCGCAACATCGCCAGTCGTTTTGTGGCAATGTTGCAAGAAACGTTACATGCCTTTTTCTACCCGTTTTACCGTACCACTGGTAGTCTTATAAATAGTCCCTGGCTTTTTATACTATTTGCACTTGCAACACACCTGGGCTTTACGATTCTCTTGTAGCTTCAAAAAAGATGATTCTTTAGTATAGACAAGGATGGAAAACGTACATCCTACGAAAAGAAATTAAAATTTTTACCAATCGAAATCCATTTTGCGTTAGTTCTTTTCACTTTACTTGCTACTTCTAAAAAGAACCAGATCAAAAAGATAAAACACAACAGAAAATAGAAATTTCTGAGCGAGTAATAATTTTGGAACCAACGTTGTGAGTTTGAGGCGATGTCTTGGCCGATTTCTATACAATGAAAATAAAGTCAAACCTATATACAACGGTCTCCTTCGAGAAACGGCAAGGTGACCGTTACATAAACAGACCGCTATAAACAGATTTAATTTCCTTTAACTCTACTGAAAGTTAATAAATAACGCTTTTATGAGAAAATTATCACTTTATTCAGAGATTTGAAAGCCGAATACGGTCGGGTAAAGCATAAAGCAAATTCAGATGCTAGAGAATAGGTACTACAGTTGTTTGAAAGCGATAAAATCAGTGCTTTCGTCGCCACAAAGTACATTGATAACGTCACTGTTACGTTTCGTATTTCTAGCCTATACGGCAACCCGCATGTGGGCCGCGTTGTCCTGGCAGAATATCATTTCCTTTTAGCGTGTCTTTTATTTAAGCAATAGACCACACTTTCTACGGGTTTACCGGCGTGATAACCCACGCGGGATGTTGGGTGAACACGAGAAAAGCTTGTAAATCACGAGCCGATGGCGAGTGATTTACAAGCTTTTCGAGTGTTCTCCCAACATCTTATGAGGGTTATCACGCCGGTAAACCCATAGAAAGGGTGGTCTATTGCATTTATAAAATAACTTTAACTTTTCTATGAGTCTACCGGCACAATAAACCGTAGGCTTTTAACCAATCAGACCGCGTGTACTATCTTAGTTATTTTATAATTAACAATTAATGAATGAAGCTGAGTATCTTATGAAGAATTATGGAGATTGAGGAGGGTGTTATCCGTAGAGGCCGTCGGCCGAGGTGGATAACACCCTCCGAGATCTCCATAATTCTTCATATAATGCGAAAGCCGAATTCAATAATTGTTGTATTATTCATTCAAAATAATTCCTAGTTTAAAAACATAGCTAAAACAAGCTTACCTGCATCGATGTTAAGTTTATCTTCGATAGTTTACGTTTAGGTTTGTCCAGCTCCGCAAATATTCTCCAAATAGCAGATGTCGCCCTCCGAGTTGTCTTCTTGCAGTTTTGCTATGTTTTTGCTATTATTACGCCTAGTTCCGGCTGTAGTTTTTACTCTTGAAGCGAGTGAAGTGTCCGCCATTTTTATTTTCACAACCAAAACAACTCAGCCCCGTTCCCTCGGTGCCTTAACCTGTAAGAACACTGCATTTTTGACGTCATTTCCTCGTTAAAGTCAAAATTCTTCCAAATTCGGTCATCAGTAACTGGTTATGGTGAATTATGTGTGTGCTTTTAGCCAATCAGAATTGGGGAAATATTTTGAATGAATATTAATAAAAGATAACCGGTGGATGCAGTAAAAATACGTTGTTTATCAAGTGATGACCAGTGATCGCTCACGCTTAAGTGATCATGCGATCGCTTACGGCGATGGCAGCCAAAACAGCAAGTTATATTTCCAGGCTAGGTATCATCATTAAAATAAATGCCATTACAGATATACCTGGTGGTATTGGCTCCAGCAAGGCATCACATGTATTAATCTTCAGCAAGAAACCTCTTAGGCTTTTCTCTGTATGCAACAGGAAGTTATCATCGCTAGAAGAGAAGCAGTTACTAATAAGTCCGCAAGGCGCACACAGGGAAACCGTCTTGGAGGGATGTGCGAACAGTTTTAATATAATTAACAACTTTTCCTTTGTCATTTGGCAGGAGCTTCGCGCTTGCTCGGAACTTCCATTCAGGCCCAAGAGATAACTGTTTTATCTGCTAAAGAGCATTATTCATGCTAGTTTTTTATCCCCTTATGTAAAAATAACTGTATGAGCAGTTTTCAATGACGGCAAGTTCAAAGAAATCGTTATGAAAGATAATAACTTGTCACTTGGTGAATTCTATAAGCTGTAATCAACATGTCACGGGCGTGGGTAGACTGCTTATTTTCCTTTTAAGACATAGTAGTTCGACAGCGCGCATAAGGGGTCAGCGGCAAAGCCGCGAGGAACAAGAGCCGACTCCTTTTACCACTAACGTACATCATTTTACTTTTTTTCGCTACCCGCGCGTGGCGCTGAGGAAAAAAGGAAGACCGCCCGCGGTCTAAAGCTTTGGACCAATATGAACCTAGCTAGAATGGAAATTAGAAAGGATAGATTACCCCTCCCTCCCCCCCCGCTCCCCTTGTTCAGGAGGTCATCGAATCCCTTCGGGGACGCAAGATTTTTTCTTTGTCCCACGCCCGTGCATGCTGGTCATCACATCTTTCACAACTTGTCTCTTGTTTCACATGCCTCATCCGTGACTGGCCAATACCTCAGCGTTATCCCGCACCCCCACCTCCTAAGGTGCTTTGGGGAAATTGAGCTTACTGCAGAACCCCGATATAAAAAGAGTGTCAAAAGCCAGAATAAATTGTTCGCTATAACATGGGTCCTCTTCTATTACATTTTACCATAAGTAGGATGAACAATGACATTCTTTATATTCTAAGTGTTTGTTTGATATACAGGGTTCTTTCTAGCAGATTTCACATTCAATGACCTTAAGTACATGCGCACTCAACATTTTCAAAATTTCGACGGGTTCCTCAGTTTTCATGTTAAAAGGGGTGTCGAGGGTTCTTTTTAGCCTGTTCTTGGTTCTCAATTATTAATAAAAGATAAATTAAGCAAAGAGGAAAATCTCTGGGGGAAAAATTAACAACAACAACAACAACATCAACAACAAACTTTCTTTTCCGTACAACTTCTAGCTGTGGACATTATTTTCAACCAAACTGTTTTAACACAGTCAGACCTATGACAAAAATGTAAAAAAGTCATAAAATTTCAACCACAATGCTTACCTCAGTGCTGCAGAACTTTCTTCAGGACTCCCAATCTCAAAAACAAACCGCTCAACTGGCTGAAATTTCTAAAAGAGGACAAAATATGAAATGTCAATAGTTATTAAAACAATTTAATAAATTTATTGCATTAAAATTGAGTTGCATCAATCGTTTTCAAAAATATTAATCCAGTCACAATGAACATCACCAGTGTTATGATCATGTTATGATGTCTGATTAATTTTACTAGATCTATCTTCTTGCGAGAGGCACGCATGAAGTATGTAAAAGAAATTGTCTAATTACCAAAACATGAAAGCAAAATAGTTGACAGGAACTCACATTATTAGAGATCACCATGGCAATCCTCTCAACTTCACCCTTAAAGTTGGATAAAATTGAAACAAACAATCATAAAATGATATTGGAACAATAGCACTTGCCTGACTTTCAAGCTCAAAAAAAATGTACATGTTATTGTTAAGTTTTTATCTCAGACAGGTAATTTTTATTTTCTTTTGTTTCAACTTCATTAGCATACATCACCATACCCAAAAACAAAGGAAAAACAAAAATTACCTGAGATAAAAAGTTAACTACGACATAATTATATACTGGTATTTGTTTTCTTTATTTAGAGTAAACAGAGTTTCAAATCCCAGGATTAGGATATAAAACTTATTAGCATAAACAAGTTTTAGATTCTATTGTGGAATCTTTATCAAGTGAGGGAGTCGGACATTTTCTTTTTCTCAGTTTGATAGCGGCACATGGTTCAGGAGAGGGCGGTTTTTTACGATCAGATCTTTCTTGGCAGAATTGTGTGGTGGCTTCATTCATAAGTTTGTTTGTTGTTTGTAACGGAGCAAAAAGCTGTTGTCTTTAAAACTTATGCTTTTGAAAGCACTAGCTGGATAGTTTTATTATTCAGATAAAATATCTGAAGAGAGAATCAAGCAAATCAGCCAGGAAAATCACTAAAGTACTGCAAAATTGCACTTTACCTTTTCCAATAAAGGCTTTACCATCTGAAGCACATCTAAGATGTACTGGTTGAGGTCTGGGTGACAACACATCTATTAAAATAACAAATAACAGTTTTAGTCTTTCATAACTCAGTTTGGGTCATAGACTTACACATTTTTTAGAACCTTAACTACATGTAGTAGTAAAAGATTGAAGCTTTTAATTAAAAGGGCTCTAAATCAGTGAGGAATCAGGATGAATACCAAACCAAATGTATTCATAAAATATACATGATTAAAGAAATACTGAAAAGTCAACGAAATAAATCAAAAAAACAATTATTTATATTATTATTTCATTCACTATTTCCAAGTGATTTGCCCCAATCACCCGGCTAATAGAGAGGAGAAGTAGTTACGTCACATTCTCATGGTGGCAAAATTCCTGGATGACAACAACCAAAAATTCACTTAAAAGTGAAAAAAATTCACACTGTTTCAAACTTAATTGATATTCTTAATTAATTTGTCAAATGAATTATATAGGACCCTATTTAAGTTTAGAAAAAGAAAATTTTTGTGTCATGTTTACCTACTCCACAAAGTAAGTTCATGAAATTAAGAAGTTTCATGTCCTGGTCCTGCAACAACAGCTAAGGAATGTATAAACTTATTGCTTTTTAACTGTTCTGGTTGCTGTCATCATCGTCATTGCTTAAACTCTCTATTATTGTGATCCAGATTTTTTGCTACCATGGTAACGTGATGTCACACTTTTTCTCTCTATTCTTCAATACTACCGTATTTATTCTAATAAGCGCCCAACCTCAAATTACCGCCCACCTTGAATAAGGTGTCACACTTTTTCCTCCTCCCAATCAAACTCAATTTGGAAAATGGAAGGCAATTGAGGAGCCCTGAGGATGAGGTTGGATTGTCTTGGTAGAGCTGGTGAAAATGGCCCAGAATTTCACACCTTTTGCAAAGACAAAATGCCTCAAACTACTGCCTAAGATTAACAAAATGCAAACTCAATGGATCATCTTCAATATTTGAAGAATAAACATCCCCATGGTAGGCAAATGACCAAACCCTGGGTTGGGTCATTTTTGATGACCCACCCTTTACATTAAAGCAAATTGATAATCAAATAAATTTTTATTAACTATTTCACTTCAAGAATTAATAATTGAATTGTGGAGAATGAAATGGTGCTACATGTACATTGTATGCAATGTCATGCAGGTCTGCTACATGTAACTTTAACAAGTTCCGTTCATCAACTCGTTTAGACTAGGTGCCAGTTCTTTTCGGTTTTATACACAATGAAATGCTGGATTGTTAATGATTCAACATGCAGGGGTGCTCTTTGAAAGAAAATGAATTAAAGACAGTTTTTTTTACTTATAAAAGGTGATAAAAATTACAATCAGTACAAAGGCCCTGACAGCATTACATTGCATAATAATTAGTCATGAATGCATAACTTCTGTAGGAAACAGGCCTTGAGGAAGTCTAAATTTTAATTACTTGTACACTGTAGAACATATAAAACCATTACTAACCTGTACAGGAACATTGTATTTTTTCCGTCTTTCAAACACTATAGCAGGATACACTTCCCTTATGTACAAGATGAGGTGAAATGCCACTTCTAAAAACTCACACAACACACCACCTGAAACTAAATCAACAAGTAATGATAGCGGAGTTTTCATTTCCTCCTTTAAGACCTGGTGGTAATGTTCCGCAGAGTTGGGGGAGGAGGGGTCTACTCTTTCATTTGACCTTTAGGGGTGTGTGCTGCCCACCAGGGTATGACGTTTTCTGGTTTACTGTCTTGAAAAGGGTGTCTTTTTGGAAGAAAAGTCTTCCTGAAAGCCTTGAAGTGGGTGTGAACACTGCCAATCTGTGGTCTACATGAGTGGCACCAGTGGCACTTTTTACAACTCTTTATTCTATGGTGTCATTTACTTAACAAAATATTCAATTCTGTATGTGAAATAAAATCAGGGTCGCAAAAAAAGTATCTAGTCTTGACAGGATGACAAAAGGAACAGAGTTTGAAGGCCTTAGTAGAGCAAACATATACAAAACATGGGACCATGGTCTATGGATGACCCTTGTGGACCTATGCCTTCAAGACCCATTCTATGGACTACCCCAGTGCCCCAATTACCCCAGTTTCCGAAGAAGAACTATACCAGTTATCTGGCCAAATTTTAGGGACTTTAATAATATTGGGCTATACTACTATCATTAAGATCTTTATTTCAAATTCTTTTGAGTGAAAATTTTCTGGAATTTTATACCACTATAATGAGTTTCATCCAATGCATGTAATTGCAGGGCTCACGTTATTACTGAATCCTGCTTGCAGAAAATTACCTGCCAATTAATAATATGGTTTGTCTGAGGTCTGGCATACATAATTATTTTCACACCAAATTTAATATCTGTTCAAATTCCATCCAATCATAGCCTGTATTCTATGTGTGGTGTCGCATTGTCTCCTAGAAAGCTGTCATTCATCTCGTCACGTACGTTAGTTTGTGTTTGACTATCACGTGTGTGCTATCCCTGCCGAGAACTTTTAAAATTTTATGTCCACTTAACATGGTATGGTTTTCTTTGTTTGCAATTCCAATTTTTTTTTTTTCTGTAGAACCATGCATGCTTTAAATTATTTATCTGGTTTCCATCTACATGTGACAAAAACCGATGAACAATGCTGATAATCTGATAACGATCAGCTGGAAAATTTACTGATCCAGCATTGTACAGTTTGAAGTTGAACATTTTAGTGCCAAGGATGCTTTTCAGTTTTTGCTGCAGAAACCTTCAATCTTTGATTCAGTTACTGAGAGCATAGCATAACCCTGGCTGTCAATGCTGACTCCTCTGATCTGATGCAAATGGACATCAAAGGGGCTCATTCTTTCCATGAAAACTGATGTCATTGTTAATTTGCTGATAAAAGATTGTTCATTTCTGTGGGTTGATGAAACAGTTGGAAAGGAATGTGGTTCAAATGTGAGCAGCTGTTTAATTGGGAAGTTAGTTGGGTGACAAGACAAAAACAACTGTGGGGTAGATTAGATAACTATATAATGACAGCCTCAGTCTGCAAGCACATGTGTATGTAGAAGATAGATAACTTGAAATAACAGCTTCAGTCTGCACGCACATGTGTATGTAGGAGATAGATAGCTATTATAATAACAGCCTCAGTCTCCATGCTCATGTGCATGTAGGAGATAGATAACCATATAATAACAGCTTCAGTCAGCATTCACATGTGTATGTAGGAGATAAGCGGATTTCAGGGGAAAAATATGCAGGGGAAAAGAAGAGTTACCATTTTTTGCTTAAAATAGAATCAGTTTTGTAAAGATTGTGACATTTATCATTTACAAGTACAGTTTTTTTGTCAACAAAAGAAGTCAAATTCTATGGACCGAAAGGCAAACTTACCAGCCAAGAGATCAACAGTTTGTTCGGCGCTTTCTTCTCTTTGCATAGTTCTTGCGCAGCGGCTAATTTAAGAAACAAGAAGACAAGTGTTGTTCCTGTACACGTTATCCTCTTGCCCTTCTCGGAGCCCGCTCAGCCGCCATCTTCAACATCGCCGATCAGAGAGAACCTGGGTCGATTCTCGTTCCCAGACTGCTAGGCTAGCTGCTAATATTTCACCTTTCAAGCATTTGACATAGTTAATTCTACCATTCCATCATATCTTCATTTCCTTAAATTTAGCTGTTTTTGATATTGTCATTTTAATCGCTAACATCTGTACAAAATGGTAATACTGAATAAACTTGTTGTTGTTGTTGTTTTTTTGACTGCCCGCGGGATACCCTTTTTTTTCGTTCACTTTTCGGGGACACTCAACGACTGTTTTCTGTAAAATATCCTGTTCCGAGAGGCATACATTGCCTAGGATTTTCTACCATTATCAATTATCTAAAAGTAGTAACTGTTCATCAGTAGAATGCCTAAAATGTGTGCAATTCCACAATTACTGATAAACTTGAGGTCGACTGTGTACGCTCATTTTACCCCATTTAGAGCTAGTCAAAGCTACGCAGAAAGGCAGAGATGCCAGCCTCTGGAGATCTAAAAACTGGAGACTCTCTCGTAAATTGTAAACACATATAATTCTCTGAGGTGACTCTGAAAACAGCAGATCATTTAGTGTCCTGTTCTTAGTATTTGTATTTGAAAGCCCAGACCAAATCACTAGTCGGCTAAAACAACAGTCCAAAAAAATAAAAAAAAAATGACAACAAGCTTGTTCTTTTGGTAACACTGCACTGGTCTTTTCTGTTTTTAAATTCCTCTTTGGAAACCAATATACCACGTGACAAGTTTTTTCCTTGAATATATAGGCTGCCCTTGGTCGCTTACTGCTTATTTTTTCTAGAGAAAACAATAACTTTCATAGTTTAATCCATATGAATTATTCTAGACGGCGGTTTTAAAAATGTCATTTAGAAAGTGACGTTTTCCCGTTAAACGTGAATGTAAATCTCTCCTACTTTAGAAAAAAGTTAAGAGTGGAAGCAGAAATAAGACGGGCAAAGAAGTAGCACAAAATAGTTGTAGGTCCTTGGCGATGGGGCTCATATTAAGGCCTCGTCCACAAGTATTTTTGAAAACAGAGATTTTTTGCGTTTTTGCTAGACATATGGCATATTGGAATCGTTCTCCCTTCTTCACACAAAAACACTAAAACAATGGAAATACGATAGCATGTATGACACCATCGCATTCGAAAACTTCCGTTTTCGTCCTTCCACGCGGAAACGATAAGCCTGCTGTTTTCTGAAAAAACTCCCTTTTGGGGACGGTTTTCAGAAACCTGCATTTTTGGTGGCCAAAGACACCGTTAACATGTGGACGAGAGGCTAAGACCGAAAGCAAATCTCCGTTCTTAAAACAACAGGGGCACCCAAGGAGAATATAGGTCAAAACCACCTAAATGAGTATTGTTAAACGTATTTTAGTATTTAGACGGTAGATATAGGCATATTTTTGTCCTCTAAAATTTTTCATCTCTTCTGATTTCCTAGCTGAAAGTCTGGCGACCCGAAAATACAGGGATCAAAACTTACCTTTTAGAAAATTCAGCCGGAGAAGAGGATCCCGAATATTCTAGGTGACCTTTTTACGGTAAAAATCCGTTAAAAATGGGCAATTATACCATTTTTTAGATGTTCGAAAATCCTAGGAGAGGCAGGCGAGCAAGAAATTTCACAACAAATGTTCCGGAAATTCTAGATCTCAAATCATCTTCCGAACAGATATTTTCCGAAAATTGACGTTGGGTGCCTCTGAAACAATATCCGGATATGTGTGGACTGGGCAGGTAATCTAAAACTAACTATTCCGACAAAGCGGAAGCATGAGGAAGCACACCGTTTTCCCACAACAATATAAACTACAGAAAGACGAAACTAGACAAAGCTAGAGAGTGGGTTAACCCACTAACAGTTTGCTTTATGATCGGTGTAACTGATGGAGGCTTTTTTACACCCGCACAAAAGGAAGCTGTCCAGTGACAGGAATTACAGAGTGGGTGTCATGCTCCTGTTGTTGTGTATGTCAGTATTGCGTGATGGTTACGTAATTCATCTTCTGACGGTCATTAACCATAATTTTTAATATCAACAGCCTTTAGTGTCAATATTTTTCTTTGATGAGGGTTGAAGTGAAGGTTAAGAATCTTTATCCACAGTGCAGTGAAAAAGAAAAAAATCGGGAGCGTTCTTCGTATCTCTTTAAAAATCTTAATGCTTTTTTCCTTTCAACTTTATTTTAGATTTCATTCAACTTCACTTGTAGCTTTAATTTAACTTAAACGTAACAATATTAATGTATCAAATGTTACGAGTTTTATTATAGGAACGGAGGTTGTCTCGAGATAATCAATTTATCACCGTATTTTGTAGATCCATTGCACCATCTAAGATTACTCACCCTTTAATCCCGTTAGTGAATTAGACTCACTACAGTTCAACAGTTTCTCGATCAATGTTTGACTGAAAACTTGTTTTAGATAGTGTAGGAGGCCCCACTATTGCTAAACAAGGCAGGAAACGTTTTATCAGGAAAAATTAATATATTATATATCTCCCTTTAACAGCAATCATCTGTCGATAGAGGAGCGCTAGAAAGGTAGATACTGATTTTTTAAATACTTTTGTTGTTTTAGAATGATGTTTTCTTGTAGTTTTAGAATGATTTTCATCTCAGAACATAACGTTTTTAACGTAAGTCTGTGAAGTTACGCGTACAATCACCAAACAAGGATTTGTCGTAGAAATGGATTATTTACTAACTCCGATCAGCTCTTAAAAGTGGAAAGAATTAGGCTGTTGCAGTTATACTAGTAAAACAACAGGTAATTCCGAGTATAGTTCAGAGCATTGGTACCGAAACCGTACTACCCTTGCTGGAAAACGGATTATGTCTAATCAAGAATCTAACGGACGTGTTCTGTTATACATTTCAGCTAAAGCATAGCCTTGCCGGCCTCGATGTACATAAAAACGTATGTGGGAACATACCGTTTAAAAGCTTGTGACCAAAGATGAGTCAGGGAAGAAAATGATTTCAAACTAAAAAGCTAAGCTCAAGTTTTAAAGTTTTGTTCCAATTCCAAAAATGTCTAATTTAATACTCCAATTGGTCTTCTTTTCTGAGCCTTTCAATGAACGATATTTTAAACTGTCCTTCTCAGTCTCTTATCCTTTCCAAACAATTTTCCACTTAGCTCAGTGTGAAATTTAAATGGCTTGCCAGTTGAATTTAGATTGTCCCCTGGATGATGGAAAGCTATCAGGTTGCTTTGAACAACTTCGAATAAATGTTTCTATAAATAGTTTTCAGAACTAATTTTTGCACTGTAATTCTGGTGCGGCTTTCTTAATAAAAGAATGTATTGATTAAGAAATTGAACAACACGCACAGCTGTAGCTTAATGTATTGGTTCTCATTTCACGAAACACCACTTTTAAACAAGGTGACTTTAAAGTATTCTCGAATTCATAAATGGATGAGAGTGTAAATCCCTGAAGCGTTCCACCGATTCTATTTTATACACATTCGGTAGGTAATTGTCTGCTTGACAAGAAAAAATACACAGTATGACAAGGTAGAGGGGAGTCTACGCTAGACATATCATCTTCCTGCAAAAAGATCCCGGAATGCGTGGCGCGAAAACCGAGTAATAGCTTTGTGGGAACGACTTCCTCGTTCATTGATGTTTGAATTATGCCACACCCACGTACGCCCATTGTTCGCATTCGAAAAGGAACATTTTCCCTATCAGATTAGGCAGTGGGATTACCTCTGGTTAGGTAATCTTAAACGCTACTAATGAATCCAAGTTTAGCCCTCATTGCATGAACAACTCACGCTGTTTTGTTTCCTGACAAGAGGGAAAATTACCCAACAGAAAGCACGTTCGCGGAAGTTACGCAACGATTACGACTAACCACTAAGTTAAGATCTTTTTTCTCTTCTTTAATATAAAGGAAAGAATCGGCAAACAATCATACCTCTAATTGAAAGCCGAATAAATCGATTTCTTCTTTGATAATATGCACAAAGTTCTATTACTCCATTCTGACTGGCTGTTCTCAAACTTCAAAAGCATTTTTTTACACAGGAAAATAAAAAAATAAGTTATACAAGGGGAAAACCAGAATGTATCCCTGGTAAAGGTGAAAGTTAGCCGAGATTGAGAATTTGTGTGAATTTAAATCAAGGCTAATTAGGAGAGGCGATTCTGTATATACACTTACTCTGATAGACGGAAAATATAGCTAGATTACGTAAAGTTAAATGTCAACAAAACTATCAAGATATCCTTTCTGAGTGCCAAACATCAACGTTTCATAACTGCCAAGTGACGTAATTCCCCGTTCTTTTTTTTTTTTTTTTTTTTTTTGGTTTTACACAGACTTGGATTATTTCTAATGAAATTTGATGTGAAGCATCTTATCCATGCCATAAGCCGTTTTCTTTTCTTTTTTCTTTTCATTTCTTTCTGGTGCCAAGGTGAAAGTTTCCGTTATTTTATGTTAGGTGCATGTATTTAATCTATTTTTCCTGTTCCACGCAAAATAATGCGTACCCCGCTGACTCATCTAAATACTCGCTTCCGTCTACAACATTACAATGATTTGTGAACTTTCAATTCTATTGACTGTAGTTTAGACTAAGAACGTTGTTCCATAGTTTTTGAGCTTCAAAGGCTATTTTATTGCCAATGAAGAAGGACTATAAAGTTAACTTCAGCTCACTGAAATAATTTTAAATAACATTGAATCTAACAGGTAACCAAAAAAAGCTACATTTTCTATTCCTTTAGATATGCATCAAAAAGCTCTGGGGCACCCAACGGCAATTTTTGGGAAAATATCTGTTCGGAAGACGATTTGAGATCTAGAATTTTCCGAGCATTTGTTGTAAAATTTCTTGCTTGCCTGCCTCTCCTAGGATTTTCGAACAGCTACAAAATGGTGTAATTACCCATTTTTAACGGATTTTGACCCTGAAAAAGGCCACCTAGAATTTTCGGGAGCCTTTTCTTGGCTGAAATTTTCGAGAAGGTAAGCTTTTATCCCTAGACTTTCAGCTAGGAAATCCGAACAGATGAAAAGTATTTAGGGGATAAAAATATGGCTATATCTACCGTTTGAATAATAAAATACGTTCAACAATGCTATGTTAAGTGGTTTTGAACTATATCCTCGTTGGGCGCCCCTGAAAGCTTTATAGTTACTGTTTATTCAAAACGGCGATTTTAAGTCACTCGGCATATTTTGTTTTGAACTATCTCTGTCGCTAGTTTGAACCCATTTTTTTTCTTCTTTCCTAAAAAAGCTACGAAAATGTAAATATAGACCAAGAATCGGGATCAAATGTATAACAGAATTATTTTTGGAATGTGGTTGGGTTTAATTGTAGTCATTAATTTGTTTTATAAATATATGAATAAATAAATAAATATCAGCAAATGAGATTTGTGAGATTTATCACTTATATGAGATTTACAGGGCTCGACCCTACGTCGTAAATTGTTTTGTCTGGCTAAAAGCTAAAGGCCACCCTACTTTCCCACAGCGAGCTGGGGTCGAACAAGGAGAAAGAGTTTGAATCGCTTGTATTCAACTGCTGTCTATGAAAGATACTTTCGATCGTCATTGCTGCACCGCATGACCGCTGCTTATTCAGAGATACTACCCTCTGTTTTTTTTTTCCTTTTTAAAAGATCGTTCTGCCAGTTTTAGGCAGCAATTTGATTGTTTCTTGCGAAATAATCAGGGGCACCCAACGAGAATATAAGTTCAAAACCACTTAAACATAGCAGTGTTTAACGTATTTTAGTATTTAAAGGTAGATTTAGGTATATTTTTATCCCCTAAAAATTTTTCATCTGTTCCGATTTCCTAGCTGAAAGTCTAGTGATCCGAAAATTATAGGAATCAAAACTTATCTTTTCGAAAATTTCAGCCGGAGAAAAGGTTCCCGAAAATTCTAGGTGATCTTTTTAGGGTAAAAATCCGTTAAAAATGGGCAATTATACCATTTTTTAGATGTTCGAAAATCCTAGGAGAGGCAGGCAAGCAAGAAATTTTACAACCAGTGTTCCGAAAATTCTAGATCTCAAATCATCTTCCGAACAGATATTTTCCGAAAATTGACGTCGGGTGCCCCTGAAAAATAAAGAGAGTGAGTTAAGTGTAGACGTTCGTTATTTATAAAAATAAAGAGTGAAACGATATTGGAAGTTTGAACTTTGTCCATAACTGTCACTTGGTTATATGGCAGTCACCTAACGAAGGTTCCGTTGAAATGCATTACGACACATTTTAAAAACCTTTTCGACTCAAAACTGAAGTAAGCAAACCGAAGAAAGCGTGATGGTATAAAAGCTAAGGCTCTCACCTGCGTAATTTATGCTAAATGAAATCTGTTTAGACTACAAGTTTCTCTTTCCAATTAAATACAAGTCATGCAAGACTCTTACGGAAAACACCAGCTGACTTTGTGCACGTGTTAGCTAATGCTGATCTGGACGGGGCACGTGTTAAAGGCTACCTTGCAAGAAGAAGGCGTTGCATCATAAAACCAAAATTGCCAGAAGGCTGTTTCGCTAAATAAAGTGAGCATTTATAATAATGTAGTGTGGGGGTTGCAGGTTAGAAAAGACCAAACATCCGTAAAACAGGGTTTAAAAGACACCTTGGCAATGAAAACAACTATACGTAATTGAATTGTCTCAAATTGTCTCAGCAGTTTCATGCACCTCTCAGATCGCCTCGATTTACCAGCATTTTTATGGATACTTAACAGAACAGATTGAAGCAAATCACAGCCCGGTACGTATTATTTAAAAGCAGCAGTCCATCCCTTCCTGTTGTTCCTCCCCAAAATTGTTTTCAGTGATAAAAAACTATGGAAGCGACTCAAAGGTGGAATACAGTCTTCATTGTCATCGAGTTTGTGGTTTGCCTCTTGGGATTTTTGTTCAACGGGCTAGTAATTCTGACTATTTGCAAGAATATCTCTCGCCTCTCTCCGTCGAGTTATCTTATCCTTAGCATTGCGGTGAGCGATTTTCTTTCCTGTTCGATACCTTTTCCATTCTCTATCGCTGCATACTTCCAGGGGGGCTGGCCATACGCTTCTACTGGATGCAAGGCTCACGCCTTCATGGTATTTCTCTTTGCACTTGTCTCCATAACTCACTTGGCTATTATTTCAGCTGGAAAGTACTTGACAATCAGCCACTCTCTGACTAGACAGTTTTATTTTGGCAAGAATCAAATACTTCTAGCCATATTGGCTGCTTGGATTTACTCGTTTGGCTTCAGTCTGGCACCTCTGGTAGGATGGTCAAGATACGGCCTTGAAGGAACCAATGCAACTTGTTCGATAGTGTGGGATTCGACACTACCGGGCGATAAAGCATATTTTGGAGTGATTTTTGTTGCTTGTTACTTTTTGCCTATGGGTGTTATCACGTTTTGCTATTATAAGATTCACATGATTTCCAAAAACATTGTAGGGAACGCAAGGGCCCAAATGGGAGGACATATTGCAATGACGATGACACAAGCTCTTGCAAAAAGGCATCGAAAATCAGCTTTGTATTTTTTAATCGTCATAGTGGCTTATATGCTATCGTGGACTCCATACGCTATAGTGTCACTGCTCGTTGTTGTAGTCGGAAAAAGGGTAAATGCTGTTGCAACCAGTGCGTGCAGCGTGTTTGCGAAAACTTCTTTTATGATGAACCCAATACTGTATGCGATCTTCTTCCAGAAGTTTAGGCGACAGATGGTTATTGTAAATCCCATAACTATTCGACAAAATCAAGAGGTAAGACCCGTCAATGCTCCCTCTCATTCACAACCATTTGCACTTTAACAACGGAATCAACATGTAAATAGGTCGTCAACTACAGTTTCAGTCCTGATGACTTACAGCTTCATTCGAGAAAGAATATTCTAGCCTTCTCCCAACATTGCCCTGCTTGATTGTAAAATTGTGTACTTTTTTGTGGCCCTGGACGATAATAACTTCCTATTCTGGCACCAGTTTTTTCAAAAGGTAGATAGAGCTATCCGCTGGATAAATCCCTAATGAGGGAGATAACGTTACCGCTGCATAGTGATTTATTTCGTGAATAAACTCTTTATTTTTCTTGAACAATATATATATTTCGTAAGAATATTGAGGCTGAAATTTGCGAAATTTCACGAACATTTTAGGAATAAACCCAAGGCTGAGAATTTGAAGAGGACTCAATTTTGTGTTGGAAAATCTGTAAATATGGTACAATTTATGTTTTTAACTTAACTGTCACACTAAAGGACAAGAACATTTAGTAACTGAGACCCTAAAATATTCTAAAGCGGAAATGCCATAAGCTATAATTTATAATTATTATAATTATTATTTCAACCTGAAATCGACAGAAAAATATAAATTTTCTGCTTGGGCCAGAAATACAACATTTCTATATAAAAAAGGGGTGTAACGCTATCCAGCTTTTCGACACCTGGACAGGTGACGGGGTAAATAGAAAGGAACTTTAGTCTTATGTAGATCGCACTGACCAATACATACATACAAACAGTCCTTTATTATCTTTTTCTTAAACAAGGCTTTTCAAAGATAATTAAAAAATATATGATTATAAACAAAAAGGAGTACAGTAAATATATAAAAAGTGGATTGGTAAAATTATCTAAGAGCTAAAACTTAATCACTATCAGATACGATCATACATAAAATACAAGAAACATCGATTATAAAGTTCTATGCCGAGCAAAGTAGCTTACTTTTGAGCTTTCGTTTGAAGCTTAAAACATCTTTGCTTAGTTTGAATTCATTGTTCGATGAGTTCCATATCTTCGCTGTTCTGTAATAGGAGCTTCTTTGGCCACTCGCAGATTTAATAAGGGAATATGTAGCGATTGTGAGTTTCTATTTTCTCGCCCACAGACGTTAAATCGTTAGTAAATTTAGACGTAAGATAATCCGGTGCTGAGCCCGTTATGCATTTAAATGCCAGAGTGGCACTTCTAAGATAGATTAATTTTTCTACTGCGAGCCAATTTGTTTTTTTTTAATAAAAGAGAAATATGATCATACTTTTTGGCCCCGCTGATAATACGGCATGCATAATTTTGACAAGATTGTAACTTACGCATTATACTGTTAGAAGTATTTGCCCACATGTTCGAACAACATAATAGTTTACTAAATTCTAATGTATATATTATATTAACTAAAATTTTCTTATTAAATGCATGTTTAACACGATTTATTTGAGCTAGTAGAGAAAAGCATGATGAAACGGTCTTAGTAATGTAATCATCGTAAGTTTGGTTGTTGTCCAATCTTACGCCCAAATCTTTCCTACTAGGCACTGGTAGCAGTATTTGTATAAGTACCTTACGAAACAATGTCAGAAATAAAGATAACAAGAAATTAAGGAATTAAGATGTGCGCAGTGACCAAAGTAGCTAATCCTTCCGGGTTGGTCACTGCCATGTTAAGCTAGCTGGCAGAGACAATAAGCGTAGTGGAAAAATAATTATGCAAAGAGAAAAGGTGCTAAAGTAACAATACTGTTCGTGTATTAAGCAAAAAACAAAAAGAAAACAAAGAACAAAACAACAGTAACAACAACAAGAAAAAAAAACAGCAAAACATGGCTAAGAGTAGTTTAAGTATTAAAAGTAAATTAAATCAATATATTCTAAGAAACAGATTGCGAATTAAGCAGATATAACTTGAAGTGTTTAGAGAAGCGGTAGTAACATAGTTTTCAAGCTGCAGTGGAATAGTCTCCCATATTTTCGACGCAATGAAAGAAAAAGTGGAAGCTCCATAGTTAACATTTATTTGTGGCCTATGGAAGTTAAAGGCTTAAATCGTCTTCATGACAGCTCTGAAATGGTACACAACAACTAACTGTGCACTGGATGTAAGAGCATGGAAAACAAAAACGTCTGAATAGAAAATCATCCTTTCTATGACTGGCTTTCCCAACTTACATCAGTGCAAGCTGAGGAAGATGTTGTGACACCAAGTGTTCAAAGTTTGTTTGTTTCTGGTCCGGCCAATCTGTTCCTGCAAGCCAAAGCGACCCAAGACTGTGCAGCTTGGTGATGTAATCTACCAGATCTTGCTCCGAGCATCTAAGTGCATTGCCTCTCAGACTTAATTCACGTACACTAGGAAGGAACGTATAGCTCTTCATCAGATCATTTAAGTCCCGTTCATCAAGATTTAAAAATTCAAGGATTACCCATTCCAAGTTGGGGAAGAAACATAGTTGTTTGGTGAGTGAAGAAAGACTACCCCAGAAATTGAATCGACATAAATGAAGTTCCTTCAAAACAGAAGTTTCGTGAAATCCACCAAAAAGTGTTTCCACGTCAGCGACCTCCGAGTTGGCTGGAGATTCTCTGCCTGTTAGTTGCAGAACTCGCAGGGATGAAAGTTTAGGCAGTAGCTTTCCTAGCGCCGCAGCGACATCTCGTGTCATACCAATACCTTTCAGCCTTAAACTTGCAATCCTCTTGGATGGAATTTTAGAGACAAGGGTGATCACACTCGTCTCGGAACAGTCTGACAAATCAAGAGCAAGAGATGTGGTGTTTTCAAATTCTGCAAGCAAATCAGCGAATTGTAACGCTCCAGCGGATTCCAAGTAACACGTCAGAGCAGAAGACAGGCTGTACACCGCCGATAAGGAGATTTTGTTGAAGGTACCTATTTTTAATTCGCACTTACGAGGCTTTGGTAGTTGTTTCAAGATGTCACATGATTGGACGCCAGTTGCACAAAGTTCGATCTGCCGTAAACGTTTACAGTTTTCAAACAATGCCCTTGCAAGTAATGCACTGTTGTTTGGAATAAAAGTTATAGTTCTTACGAATTTCAAAATCAGCACCGGATCATGATCATATCTCTGAGCTTCTGCAAAAAACAAACTGGCATGGATAGAACAGGTCAGGTGCAAATCTATGATGTAAATAAAGACTTTGCCGTTAAGGAAACAAAGACAAACGTTGAATCCACAGCTTCCTCGCAGCTGTTGATGACATTCAGCACCGACAGTTAAAAATTTACTCACAAATGTGTCAAGCCTTCTCAACTCAAAACCTTTTTTGTCAAGAAATTTAAGCCACTCTTGAAGCGACTTGACTTGCGAGATGGAGCCTTTTCCCATCATCTGGGGCTCTCGAAACAGAAAGCAGCAATTCAAATTGTTTATCATTGTGGGAAAGCGAAATTGTGTTTTTGTAACCAGGAATGTGCCACCAACAGAATTACAAGTATGCGGTGCAATTTTATCCTTGGATTTAACTTCTTGAAAGCAATGGAAGACCAAGTCGTTGAACCTCCGATGTCGCTCAGTGACGTCACAAAAGGGAACATCTGTGTCCCTCTCTTCGTCTTGTTCTGTGTTGACTTGCAGTGAATAGTCGGATCGTCTAACGAAAGTCAAATGCTTAAACACCGCCTCTGCTCCTTCGTCAGTTAAACCACAAATGAACTGGAACACATTCTGGAAGGCCTCGCATTTCTCTAAGGTATGAACAACTTTAAGTGGACCAAGATTACCTTCAGGAATACAGCATTCGTAATTGATGTACCGAGCAGCCAAAAATTGCTGAATGCTTCTGTCAATGAAGGAAACCATTGTGGCTGGGCGTACGCTACATGTATACTCTGCCACTTGAATTAAGCCAATAATGTAGTTGTTTTGATAACGAATACCATCCAAAAATGTCTGCGGAGTACACCCGACCACATGATCATCACTAAGAAGACATTGAAAGGCCACATCTCCGATTTTAGCAAGATCCTCTTCAAAGTGCTGCACTTCGTGGAAATAGTGAGAGTGTTTTCTTTGGATGTAATCTAAAAGAAACTGTACGATCGCAAGAAATAGTTCAGTTTTATATTCAATGAAGCTTTTCAATTTTCCCTCTTTCCACGATGTACTGAAAAAGAGTAGAAGTAACGGAACTTTCGCCAGGTCAAGCAGGTCATGCTCCAACAAATGTTTCAAAAGATCACGTCCGTCTTTGTTGTTCCCAAATAATTTCCTAACAGCGGTTTTTATGTTTTCTATGGAAAATCCTTTGATCTCAACAAGCATGACTTTTGCCTTTGATTCCAAAAGCTCGTCAGCTTTGTGACTTTGAGCCGTTATCAACACACAGCAATCTCTCAGTTTTTTCCCGATAAAAATCTTGTAGACATCGGAATCGCGCGAGTCGCGTCCACAAAGATACTCTTCATAGCCATCAAATACCAACAAAACTTTCTCCTGATTCTTAGTTATGTAACTCAGAAGGCCTTCTGCCAAGAACATGTTTTCCTCTGCAAAAATATTAGACCTACGTATGACATCTCGAAGATCGAGGCATTCTCCAACTTCCCTGAGGTCAATAGCAAGGACTACCTCAAATTTCTTCAGGGCAGCTGAGTTTTCCTCATCAATCTTCTCAAGTTCTGCCCAGTCTACAGCCAGCTTCTTAACGAAGGTGCTTTTACCGATTCCCATATGCCCTTGCACAAGTATTCTTTTTGGTGTCACACCGTTCATGTCTGCTTTGAACAAGTCACTGTAATGCTTCAGTTCAGTCAGCGATGTACCAGATGAAGTTTCTTCCCTTTTTACCCACGAGAGTCGAGTGTACATCTGGTGAATGTCAACAGTAGCTTTCGTGGACCACCCAGAGATTGGCACCGTGGCCGTCTCCTTGTAATACTTGGCGAGGTTACTTCGGCAAAGTTTCTGATCAAAAGCTTGCTCAGGAGATCGTTCTTATTTCAAACAAAATAGTAAAAAATGATGAGCTATTAATAATAGTATTGCAATAACCAGCTTAAACAAAATCAGAAAGAAGCTAAAAAATGAGCGTGTGTGGAAAAGACTGGAAAAGAGAAAAGGAATTGTTCCCACGCACTCAAAAGAAGAAAAGAATCCATCAGGATGTGAGGCGTTCAAATTATGCCTATAACCCCTTAATCGGGCCTTTTTGGTTCCCGTGAATGGGGTGGGGGTCTTTGTGGCCCCCTACCCTTCTACATTTTCAAAACCGCGCATGGCGTATTCATCTTTTCCAACATCTCGGTTTAACTTGATTGACATAATGGCGTTATTCGATGTCATCGTGACGTCATATTGTTTATTGTATTGGCAGAATCCAAATTCCCCTTAAAACAGTCAGGGCTAGCAGGCTTTATCTCTTCCTGCAAGCTGCATTTCCTATCGTTATGAAAATCACACATCAACTCTTTGGCTCAAAACTATGAGTACGGCTTTCATAAATTAATACGTTGCATTTGCAAAAACTTTTGAACAAATGCGCACGCTTCCAACTAGAATCTTAAAATTAATATGAGTGCATTTTTGCATTCTAAATCCATTTGTTGAAAGAACTGATCGATCTAAGTCATCTATGCAATTTTAAGCTATGTGACGAAATAGAGCAAAAAAAAACTTGCTGCTTAGCAAGAACTCTAAGTGGCCACCATAATGACATTATTTCTACGAAATGTAGAGTTTTTAAAACATACTCTATGTATCATGGAGAGTTTTTTGTATACCGCACTGAAGTTTCCGGACGTGGCCATTTTGCTTTAGATATATAAAATGTTTGGAGATAAAGACCTATTTGAATATGGACTTTAATTTAAAAAAAAAAAACATATATATAATTATTCAGAGTTATATTGCCTTTACGTAACTTCATCATCAAATAGGCGAATCTTTGCTGACGTCATTATTTACAGTTTTTCTAATTAGCATATGACTAAACTCATAGAAGCCGTAGCCTTTATATATGAAGTAAATTCAAAAGTTGAAAAAGCTGATTAACTTGAGCAATTTGCGCAATTTTCAGCCCTTTGCAAGCCATATCGAAGCAAACTGCGAAATTGATGGGTGGCAAAAAAGTTAATGAGCCATACATTCTGCGTAAACATTTTGAGGTTTTAAAAGAGAATTTCTCCGAAACCATTTGGTTTATCGAGCTCAAAGTTTCAGGCATAATTGAAACTGTTATGTTCTTTCAAAGTGAGAGGTTTTTATTTTATAGTCTTCATCAGATAATGATGAGCATATGTAAACAAGGCAAAAAATGTAAACGAAGATTCGCCTATATAATCATAAGCATGCGAAAAGTCAAACAAGAACTGTGACCATGGATTCGCCTATCAGCTAACCTGGATCCAGACTATGAATCCCTTCCAACTTCTCCACTCTCTTGTCTGTCCTGGCAAGGCCCTCCTCAACTGCATCAAGTCGAATCAACGTTCCATCCAAGCATGTAAGTTTTTCCAGTATTTTTTCGGTCTCTTTTCTCTGCAACCTCTGTTCTTCGCCCTCAAACGCACTCAATTTTGACTTTATGTTGGCCTGGTCCTCAATGAGTCTTTGCAATTCTTGTTGAACCAAAGTAATAAGGTCTTTGTCCACGGCATGTCCCATACACAATCTGCAACCTGCATGGTTTAAATTTGAAAACAATACTGCAACTGTCTACAATTCGCCACTTTAGAAACGATAAGGAAACTGGCCGAGTTATTTAGGGGCACCCAACGAGAATGTAGTTCAAAACCACGTAAACGTGGCATTTTTGAACGTATTGTAGTATTTAAACGGTACATAAAGGCATATTTTTATCCCCTAAAAATTTTTCATCTGTTCGGATTTCCTAGCTGAGAGTCTAGTGATCCGAAAATTAGAGGGATCAAACCTTACCTTTTCGAAAATTTCAGCCAGAAATAAGGCTTCCGAAAATTCTAGGTGACCTCATTAGGGTAAAAATCCGTTGAAAATGGGCAATTATACCATTTTTTAGATGTTCGAAAATCCTAGGAGAGGCAGGCAAGCAACAAATCTTACAAAAAATGATCCGGAAATTCTAGATCTCAAATCGTCTTCCGAACAGATAATTTTCCGAAAATTGTCGTTGGGTGCCCCTGATTTTTTACAAAGACTTTGGTTTTGTTACTCAGGACCCACCGGTCAGCTATTGGCCACTTCTGTTCCTGTCCCCAGTAACAGTCCTACAAGCCTTAAGCCAGTGAACTCGATCCCGTTTCCTTAGAGTTTCTTAAGTGGTGAATTGTAGGTTGAATAGGCTAAATATAACAAAACTCATAAAAATACAATCACTGCGTCAATAACGATTTCCCAAATACATTCGTTGCGGCTCAGAAGCGATCGATAACTCTTGCAGGCAGTCCAGTGTTTTAAATTATTAAAGCCATGGCAAAAGGTAATTATTCGTCTCTGATATTAGAAAGAAAACAAGTTAAAAAGAATCAAATCTCGTATTCCTAAATTTCTAATTCTTTTAAAAAAAAATCCTAAAAAAAAAAGATTAATGTTTTCGATCTGTAAATCTGAGTCAACAAAGTCTAGCTGTCGTCTTCTTGATCTTGAGCCTCTCAAGCACAGTATCACAGAGCGTACGATAATAATAATAATAAAAATAATAATAATAATAATAATAATAATAATAAGCACTTTATTTTATACTCCAAAAAATAAATCAGCTGGGTTTAAAAAAACAGCTGGTATATAAGCATATGTGCAGTAATAAAATGTTTCAAGATTGAAAAAAACAATAATAGTACTAAAAAAGCGGAAGGACTAATATTTACAATAAAAAGGGTGTTAAAAAAATAAAATGAATTAATCTATAATCTACATTCATGCTGTGTTTTGTCTTATTCTTGCAAACACTTAAAGTACGTCTTTCCTTTAAAAGATCCTAAAGTCAGGCGATCAGCCCGTAATTCATTGGGTAACTCGTTCCAAGCCTTTTCTCCTGTGATTTAAAACGTAGACTGGCCAATAGTGGATTTTTTAGGCAGATGAATTTCTCGTCTGTCTCTTAAGGTCCTACCACGGCATTCGGATCTCAAGTTCATATACTTATGAAGTTGCGTAGAACAACGCAGATTTTTTCAACACTAGCTACAGACGCATAAATCTTCGCCTACTAGATAGCGTTAGTTTGTCTCTCATCGTTTGTGAACAAGTCAGGTAGTTTACCCTTAAGATAGTTCTCATAGCTTTGTTTTGTATTCGGTCCAAAAAAATCAGAGTTCTCCTTGGAACAGGATCCCCATATCATACAAACCGTAATCTAAAATAGGTAAAATTGTCGCTTTATAAATCGTCAAAAGGGCAGTTGGATCCAGAGAGGACGAAATCCTATTCATCAGGTTAAGTTTAGGGTAGACTCTGGAGGCGACATAAGATACGTGACTGTTGCAAGATAACGATTTGTCTGACTATCACACCGTGGTACTTAAAGGATCTCTTCTGCTATTGTTGGTTTTCACATGACGTCACTAAAATTCAAAATACGAAACTATTGATCCCACTGAGATTTTACTTTCATGATGTATTAGAGCAGCTGAAAACTATAATTTTCATACAAATTTTCGCTTCAAAAGGGTTCTTGGTTTTGTGATAGAGTATGCTTGAATTTCTAAGCTATTGCGTGAGGTGGCATTTACATGACGGCCGAGAGGGCTGTCATGTAGGTTAAAAAAGTGACATATTCCGTGAAATTTTGCTATATAAACAGTTAATGCATTAGAAAAAGTATTACTTTAATGTTTATGAGTATAAATTCACGCTTTTGTAGCAAAATTCGATTACAGATGTTTCTGTTGGTTTCCGTCCGCCATCTTGGAGCTCACCCAGGTGGGCACCAGCATGGCGTCTCCATACAAATCTCTATAAATTAGGGTAAATCATTTCTTCGGATATCTCGTACACAGAATATTCTTGTGGCCTGAATCTTGGCGAGGGTCTTTGTATATTTACCTCCTTTCATTTCCCAGATTCCGGACTTAATCTATTGAACGGTTTTGATTTTATTTTGATCTATTTTGAATGGCGTGACACTGAAAACCAGCGATAGAATCGAATCACCGTAAGATATACGAACCCCCCGGTGGGGGGTACTGTAAGAATTTCTTGGTGGGGATTTGTCGCTGGAACCCTAGATATTAAGTTGGACCCAGGACCGACCCTTGCGGGACTCCAAACGGGAGATGTCGAAGTTCAGAAGCGGAGTCTCTACATACAACAAATTGAGATCTGCCAAACGGGTAGCTATTAAGCCATTGTAGAGCGTTCCCTTTAATACCAAAGGAATATGTTTCTTCCACCAGGACAATGAACTAAACTAAGCACACTGCCATGTACACTAAAACAAAAAAATTCTGCCGCGAATTCATAAAGTTTCAATTCAGCTTCCACCATTTTCACTGGTGAAAACTGTCTCTTCAGAGATCAATAAAGCGTTTGTAACTTAAACCTGGCTTTGTATTTTCCCCAAAGCCAATCGACCTCACCCCAATTGAATATCTGAAGAATACCTTTTGTTTTCCAGTCAGTGAGATCATCCAATGTATTCTTTTCATCTGCTGCAGCAAGGCCCAGAAGCCTCACCAACGTCTCCATCTTGGAAAAACAATCAATAAAGAAGGCTTCAGTCCAATCGGTTCGGTTAAAATGACCCCACTTATTTCTTACGTTGTCCCTGACGTCATCAGCTGAATTCTTGATAGCAATTGTGAAGGGTGCCGGTACAACTTGTGTACATCCTAATAAGCGAAGGGAAGCACTCATATCCAGTGAATAATCAAAATCCCAAAAATGGGCAAGATAACGAGGCAGAAAAATCTTGGCCAAGTCTACTGCGCTGTTGACGTTGTAATTGAACGCTTTCTTGTCCAGATGCACATGATTGTTATTTATATTTTGGAACGACAGCTTCTTGAGCATGGAATCATTTTTTACTTGACTATAACTCAATGTCTTAAGAGTACAAGGTGGGGTCAGACTTCCACAATGAGTATCCAGTTTCGCTACGGTAGCCTCCATTCCCTTCTTGACAGGTTCCAGAAGTACTGGAGAAAGGACTTTGTTCATGGCAATTCCTACAACAATCCATCTTCTCTCCTCATCAGAGACCATCATCTTGGTGCGAAAAATGGACTTGGAGTTATACCTAGAGAAAAGTTACATACTCAGTTTTTTCACGTCGTTAACTTGACTGATATTGCAATTCGGATGTAATTATGATGATTCAGTTACGATTAAGATGGAGCTTAAATGCCAATAGAACTCTTTTGCTTGTTAGCATTGTTTTCGCAATGAATCCTTGGGGGCATTTGCCCCTTTTTAATAAATGAAGCGCATAAATGCACGGAAAAAGACGAAACTTGAATGAAACCTTTCTCTAAAGAATTATCACAAGACGAGCATACAACCCTGTAGGTCTATAGAGCGTTTTCACTCCCGTGACATCTTTGAAGACTAATTGGAACAAAAGAAAGTGTTTACTAAAGATAAGAGTTCAACTCCCACAGCATTTGCTTGGGACACCAATATGGCCACCGTGACGTCACCTGAAAACACTCCAACACAACAAGTTCAACCTGGACTGTAAAAGGCTTCGGTGAGTAAGTCGAAGTTAGAGATGAGGTTTGTCACGCTATTATGGTGAGTGGCACAAAAAGGGGAAATTATTTAGAGACACACCCTGCTGAATTGTACGGGTCAAAAACAGGGAGATCTTCTACCTCTGTGATAAAAAGGAAACGGCATCCATGACAAATAAACTTTGCGAGGGTTAAAGCATTAAAAGAAGAAAATATCGAATCAAATTCAGCCTACAAGCAGGATTCTACTTTGGAAGATGTATAATAGCGAAGCCAGGGGTGGATAGGTGGGATGAGCACAGCACGTAAAATATAATAACCAACTAAAACGGAACTGTGATGGGTGGTTTGAAGAAAAAAAAAAAACAATGAAAACAATGAAAAAAATAACACTGGTGTAATGCATATGGTGTTCCTAGAAAATTCAACACAATTAGCTTCTTCAAATTACCATTAGGGAGATTTAGACAACGTACCACAACGTGAAAACAGTGATTTAGGGGCGCGAAGATGTAAGAACGAAAGAATTGGCCTATGGCAGATCAGATCAGCAAATAGAACACAAGTCGCGTTCAGTCCTTTCCGTGTGTTTTCCTGTCCTCACGTCTTGCCCAATTTTCTTGGAATTTAGTTGAACTTCAGTCAAGTTCGAGAGACAGTAAAGAATAATAATAATAAAAGTCTTAAGAAGTAAAGCTAAAAATGTACCAGACAGATTCTCTTAAAAACAAGTAATCGTACTCTGACAACTAACATTTTAAAAAGCAATAATAACGACAATAATCATCCAGGCTTATAATTGCATTCACAGAAATATCACCACATTAAAGTTGCCCACTGTAATTGCTTTTCATTATTGTTCCTTTATGGACAGTGGCGTGTGCAGAGAAAATTACTGGCAACTCAATGTGGCCGAACGTAGGATCACATACATTCTAGCCACTTTGAGATCAAGGCAATTGACACTGAGCAGGTAATATAATCACCGGTGTTCGACGATGATTGTCGGTTTTGTTTCATGCAAATTCGCACTACAGAATACTGGAACCACAGCTGAAGAACTCTTTGGACTTTCTACCTTTTATAGTGCCAAATAAAAAACTCATATGCCCCAGCTAAGAATTGCACTGAAAGACATGCCTGTAGAAGCTATATACGCCGTATGAGAGTACCCAAAAAGAGCCGGTAAACGACAACACCGGGACAATACCAAACAATCGAAGGCTAAGAATTGTAAAAAGACAGGAAAGAAATCACTGATAGAGCATTTAGCTGTTTTGCTTTAGACAGATCCGTTAGCTATACGGTACGAAATGTATGACTACACCACAACTCATTGGTAAGGCTCGAGACCTCATGTGTAGAACGCACGTTGCAAAGAACTCTGACAGGGCGGAAGTGATTCGATTCGTTCAGAGCTCAAATCTTCTTAAAAACGAAAGAAGAACCTGCACTATGCGCTTTTCGTCTAGCACTGACTGATATTAAGATTCTACATAAAGTATTACCATGACTTGAATTTAAGCCTACAAACTAGGCTTTTCCACAGTAAACGTAGATTACACTACTCCAAATCAGATTGAAGACGAAACCAATCTTTCAAGGAATTGAGTCTAACACAGATTGTAATGACCAACACCATATTTGGCAGGGGAGCGCCTGATGTGTCTTTCTCGGAAAATCTAGTCCTGGAGGGAGGATTGGGCAGTTTTTCCATGATTCCGTGCGGCAATTGTTCGTGGTTTTTCACGTGTAACGTGGCTATTTTGGATGTATTGTGAGCGTCAGAGATAATTTTTCCGCCTTTCAAAAGAGCTTGTTTGACGGCTTGAAGTGAGTTTGTTTTGTTTCATTCCTTTTGATTGGCACTAAATTGATATACTGAGCGATTTTTCAACACTATTAATGTATAATTAAATGCCTAATTTTCACGACAAAGAGGGCTGAATTTTAATGATGACTTTATTATCTTCACTGTCACGGTCGGGTACTTCAAGAAATGTGTTACTTTCCTGCTACAATAGTCGAGGTTCTGTGAAACCATTATAATTTTTGTAGAGAGCAAGGGATATAATTTCAAGGAAAGCCAATGTACCTCGTTGTACCTCAACTCAAAAATCGGCAAATCGAAATTGAACATGGCTGTTTTTTTACCCATTGGCAGACGACCGCGTAACTTCTCGAAGTTGTCACTTAAATAATAAAAAAACAAAACAAAAAAACCCCAAAAAACAAGATACTTCGGCGCAGACCACAGAAATTAAGCTCAAAGAATTATCTGTTTATTCCAAGCGTCGCGACTTTATAATCTCGTCGCGCGCGAAGCTCGCGCGCAGTCTACTCACCACGCGTGGTCTTACCAAGCTTCAAAATTCGATGCCCCATAAACCTATATGAATATATGCTTGGTGTCCGCTAATGACGTTATCTAACGTTTAGTGATGGAGCATTTTTCGGTTCCAGGCAACATAGACTTTGCCGCCGATGACCAGAGCGCATTTTTATGTATTATCCATAAAGGCTGTTTTATTCATCGTCTGTGAAACAATGTTTACCATCGGTGAATCACGAACAATTTCCCATTCAAATGACACAGAACTGCAAGCACAGCAATGACATGTTTAAGGAAGCGTTACATTTGTAAACAAAATCCTTGCTGAACAAAATTTTCGTTTACAGTTTTCATTACATTTACTTCCACAAAACTATCCCAAGTAAAATATATTATCAATGTATAGCAGCCTTATACATAAACACAGCTGTGTCTTTTAAAGGGGTGATGAATGGTCCATTAAAATTTTTAACTGCTAGCAAAATTTTACCTGTGCTCGATTTGTTCGCAAAATTTAAACGAGTGCTCGCTTGCCCGTGCTCTCCAAATTTTTGCAGTTGCTCGCATGCTCGCTTTCTTGTCAGTATTGCTCGAAATTTTGTAAATCCTTCTTTGGGTTAAAGTAAATGTAATTCTGTATGGTGCTTAATTCCTATAAATATTCTTGGGTTGCACATGACGTCACCAAAAATCAAACTAAGAAACTATCGATTCTTCTGAGTTTCTACTTTCATGAGGTATTACAGTACCTAAACACCTTTACATAAACAAATTTTTGGCTCGAAAGGGTTCTTCGTTTTGCGAGAGAGGACGCTTGAATTTCCAGGCTTTTGCGTGACTCGGCATTTAGCTGGCGGCCGGGAAAGCTCTTATGTGGGTTAAAAACATTACCGATTTTGGGAGATTTTATTGCGATCTAAACATTCCTTGTCTCAGAATAAATATTACTGTAATCTTTATGAGTTCCTCAAGCGAAGAATTCACGCAGTAGTAGGAAAACTCGAAAACAGATGTTTCTGTGGGTATCCGGCGGCCATAATGGTGTTCCTGAAAGGGACACCAACATGGCGTTTCCATACAAAGCTTTATAAATTTAGGTAAACCGTTTTTCTTAATATCTCGCATTTGAAATAATTCACAGACCTGATTCTTGGCAAGGGTTTCTGTATATTTATCTTTTTTCATTTCCCAGATTCTAGTCCTTCTGTATTGAATGGTTTGCATTTTTATTTTTCATTGTGTGACAGCGCAAGCCGAGAATATGGCTATCAAGTTCAGTGAAAATGCACGCGATAAATGACAACGATAAATAATAAATTAGCTAACAACAACTAGCTATATATGGTTAAAAAAAGAGAAGATATTATTACCTTTAATTGTTCTGAGTTTCTCTACCCCTCTACTCACTTGGCCTTAATTAGGCCGTGTTTTCAATAAAAAACGGTTTGGAAGCTCTAGGATTCTTCCAGAAGAGGTTGTTCTTGTTTGAGTTAAAATGCTCGATATGAGAAGTGTCATCAAGGCTTTCACATTTACCTTCCTCACGTAATCTCAATGTACAGCTTTTATTTCACGTTGAATTCGTTTTAAAGCCTCCAGGGTCATTCTTGTTCCCGAAATAGTCTTGGAGGATGGAACACCGCGAGGGCCTTCTACAGCCGTTATGCCACCGTTTTAAAAACCCCGTTTTAAAATATTGTCTGTTTTACTTTAAAGAAAAGGATTTCCATATGGACTGCTGCAAGCGGAAAAACTAAGAAGTGCTCGCTGCTTGCGAGTTGTACTCTCTAAGCTGCTCGCTGCTCGCAAAGCAAATTTTTTATCTCTGCTCGTGCTCGCAAAAAAATCACAGTGCTCGCATGCTCGCGAATGCTCGCAAAGACCATTCGTCACCCCTTCTTAAGTCAAGCATAAAAAAAATTATTATTTCTGGCCTCCTATTTTCGATCCTATTTTTATATTCCAAAAGAACATCTGGATTTCAGAACTCCTCACAATATTACTGTGTGACATGTGTTGCCATGCCAGGAAAATTAATCATTCCCCGTAAGTCAAGTTATGGAATTTTAGTATAAGTCAGGGAAAATGTAACTCTTTCAAAGAAGCCAGAGGGAGGTGACATATTCCTGCATATTCACCGAAGTTAAACATGTTCCATTGGCAGAATATTGTATCAAGAAATCAAACGACAAGCAGATCCATCCATTCGGCACTTTACATTCACGATAAATTCAAGACAGGATGGCTGTGATGGGAGTTTGAGCATTTATTTTGTGTACCAGACACAGCTGACATAAAGCTTAAGATCCAAAAACCATGAAAACATACCAAGCAGATTTTCCCTGAACAGAAAACAAAGAAGTCTTTCGTTTTACCATAGTTATTAGAGGAGACTGGTTATGAAAAGCGGCAAACATCAATGATAAAAACAACACTGCTGCCGTTTATGTTGGAAGTACCGTGAAAGTGCACAATCCTTTGTTTTCTGTTGGCAAATTGTTACGGAATAAATCAATGCAACGTTTTTATTGGTCAATACAATCAAAATGACAGGAATTCTTTTGAACGTTGTGCACTTTCAGGTCCACAAAAACATATAACAAAGGAGTCTGACGGGTTTCATAACCATTCCACTCAATTAACTATGGTTTTACATCATCTGTGTCCAGAACACGAACTTTTGACTGGAACTTGGAATCCATTAATATCTGGACAAATTGTGAATTCATTTGGTCCGGGAAAGTGTACATTTGACCGTCAGTCTAGCAATTTAAGAAACTATGCCTCTGGCAACCATGTCTCAACAAGTTCATGCATGTTGAGAATTGAAATACTGATCACCTTTAACGTTACTTGTATGTGGACATTTCATACAAATTCACTCTTGCATGAGTATTTGTTTCTCATGCATGTACACAAATATAAACTATAAACATCTTGATTCATAAACGATTTGGTATTTTTACAGTGATAATTCAGTGCTAATGAGAGTACCCCATATTCAATAATCATGAGTCATGATCACTTTCATAGTTCTCCTCAACTGCATCCTTAATAACATAGTCTGACACCATGTTTTAGTGTAAGTGATTATGTTTACACCTTTGCTGTTACACAAAATTAGCTGTCAAGTGTGATAACGTACTACAACAAGTGCAAACACTCTCTTGCTGTAATTCACCTAACAATAATTTTTTTCTCTAATTACCAGCATTTACTTGTCATTTCCACTGTAGCATTATTGTTGAGGCCAATCCTCAACAAGAGAACATTTTTTTTGTTTTCCTAGTCCGTTCCATTCCATTTTTGTAATTTATTCTCCCAGCATGCTTAGTGAGCGCGTCTCAGTGTCGTCGTGTAGCGAGAAAGAAACCATGTGCTTTGTAACGCGCTAGTCGCCGGGAGTTTCTCATCGTATGGTGAGTCTTAGGAGCTCGTGTATTTCCAAATCCCCGTTCCAGCAGTGATTAAGTGTTTGTTTTGTAGGTTTTTACTTGCGAGGTGAAGCTTGTTAGCCAAAGATGAGACTCCAATTCCGATCCTGTTGTGTTGTTAAGAAAATATGCTGAGTGTGCAACTCTCGATTATTAAACTTGTGTTCAAGAACCCTTGTGTTGTGAAGGCGCGTTTTTGTCCCCTGGACAATTATCTCCTACCATTTCATCCACTCACTACTAATGAGACACTTCACAAGTGGCTAGAATGTATGTGATCCTACCTTCTCAAACTCATTAATAATTCATTAAGAAAATACAAAGGAAATTAATGTTTAATGAGTGTTTGGAAATCGGATGAAACACTGCTTAGTATTTGCATCCTTAATTTGTCCTTCAAAAATGATTTTGTTTGAGAAGAAATATCAAACATGAGATGCAGTGTTTCATCACCAGATGAAACACCTCGAAGTTCGTCAAAAATACTCCGCTGCGCGTCGTATTTTCAACTCTCTTCTCGGTGTTTCATCTGGTGATGAAACACTGCATCTCATGTTTGATATATTACTTCAGACACATTGAGTTGCCATTCATTTTCTCTGCACACGCCGCTGTCTATAAAGGAACAATAATGAAAAGCAATTACAATGGGCAACTTTAATGTGATGATATTTCTGTGAATGCAATTATAAACTTGGATGATTATTGTCGTTATTAAATCAATGACTAAAACAAGTCAACTTAATAATATAACTAAATAATGATATACCATGGTGGGTGCCCTGTGTTAAAAAAATATCAATTCCTTGTTTTTTGCCATTATTTTGATGAAAATCACATGAAAGACATGTAAATGAAAAAAAAAAAATATCATTATTGAAATCAATGATACAAACAAGTCAACTAAATGATCTAGCAGGAAAATCCAAGGAAGATGTGTTCAGACGCGTACTCTGTCCCAAATGGCCTTTCAAGATGGCGGCTTGAAGAGATCTTTACATTGACTGTAAGTATCTACCAGAATCGCCGTTTTTCATGCGAAATTGTGGAAAGTTTTAATCAAGAGGTTTGAGTGAAGTTTTAACCTCTTCTTGGTGATGAATTTGTTATCTAAAGCAGCGAGAAAGGGGAAGAAAGGAGAAGCAAGCATGTTGAAGCAGACCAGACTCAGAAAGACAGGACTAGTGCATTTTCAAGGAGCATTCTATAAATGATAATTCCGTTAAACCAGTGGGTTTCTCAGATCCTCTCTTGTCGATTCTTACCCTTGGCAAATCCCAGCTAATATCATCTTGGTTTGCAGAAACGAGCTGAAACTCACTAATCAAGATTAGACTGAAATCGTGCTTATCTTCTCGATGTAACGTACTCGTCCACTCTTCAGCGACTTCAATATGGGTAATGCAAGGCTGACAACCACCGCCAGAAAAGCAAGGAGTCTGGGAGTAGTATTTGATGACAACTCAGTTTAGGAACTTATCAAAGATAAGAAAGTATCTCACACAGGTGTCTAGCGAAATTTCTGTGCATTTTTTATTACATCTAAAATAGATTATTGTAATTCCTTGCTCTGCGGTTTTAGAAAAGTGGAGTTGAAGAAACTTTTAATAATATGTTCAGAACACTGCCCTCAGAATCGTTACTCAGACTCGTAAACTAGAACACATGGTCAGCGGCCAGCGAGCAGGATAGCCGCGTTTTCTTTTCTGCTAGTCTTCATTTCATTTTTCTATTTTTTTTTCTGTTTTTTGACTTAATTTTTAACAAAAAAACACAAGAACTAAGTTTTATAATTTTGCCTGTACTTTTTTTTAAATTAAAAACTGCATGTTTTTTGCTATACGTAACTCCAAGGGGCACAATCACAGTTTATCTAGACGTGACCCTCTCTTCTCCTTCCGATATGCAATGTTATTTAATTTAAGTGCTGTAATTTTGTATTGTTCGTTTCCTTTATTTGTTACTTACTTTTTCACCCTATATATCTAGTTCTGTATTATCATCTGCTAAGGTTTGGAGAAACAAATTTTAATGAAATGAAAATGAATTACGCCTATTTTATTTGACCTTCACTGGCTTCCTGTTAGTTTTTGTGTGGTTTTTAAACTTCTTTTGTCAGTTATCAAATCACTTTAATAACCTTCCACCTAGCTATCTAGCGGACAGACTTAGTTATCAAAGACACTGCAGGAACTTGTGGTCCGCATCTCAGCAGCTGTTAGAACAACCTCGAAAACTCACGAAAACTTAGGGGACAAGGACTTATCTTTTTATGCAGTCTGCGCCCCATCAAAAATGGCAAAAACAAGGAACTTTTCACTACCCATTGGAAGCTTGTTAAAGATTTGCTGCGAATCAAGTCACCATCCCCTAAACTAAGGACTGAAAATCAATTTTAACCATCTCTCAAAAAATTCACAGAATGTGAAGCAAAAATTCTAACAGATACGCACTTCAGGTCAGACTGTACAAAGACAAAAACCTTCAAGCCGACATCTTGAAAGGCCATTTGACTGAGTACGCATCTGAAACATTTTCCTTGGAATTTCCTGATATATCATTTAGTTGATTTGTTTTTGTCATTGGTCTCAATAACAATGCAATTTCCTTTTTCATTTTCAAGTCTTTCATGTGATTTTCATCAAAATAATGGCAAAAAAGAAGGAAATTGATATTTTTAGCACAGGATACCCACCATGGTAAATCATTATTGCTATATCATTAAGTTGACTTGTTTTAGTCATTGGTTTCGATAATAATAGTCAGTAGTAATACAGTTTCTTTTTCCATTTACATGCCTTTTATGTGATTTTCATCCAAAAATGGCAAAAACAAGGGATTGCAATTTTCGGCACAGAGGGCCCATCATGATAGGTTGTTAAAGAACTTCACCGAGCAGTTACTGCAAAGCCTAAAGAGGTAGCTGTGGGCACCGATCCTAATATTGACTAACATGCCCTAAGCTACAACCATGCAAAGTTTGGTGCTTTTTTTTTTGCACCAAGCCACCGGACTATAGGGAGATTTAGACAAAACGGTGCACTCAAATGTTAAAACGTTGAGCATTGGTACATCGGCAAACGAGGACCGGAAGTCGCGCTCCCTTTAGCTTTTCGTGTCTGGCCTAATTTTCTTGGAATTCAGCTGAAGTTCATTCAAGAGGAACAGCAAAAAATAATGAAAAAATATGTATAAAAAATGAGCTGAAAATGTCCTAGATCGGGTCTCTTCAAAGAAGATAAATCGTCTGAATGGTATTCTAACATCAAAATTTTCAAACAGTAATAAAACTTCATCGATATATCAAAACAATGAAGTTGCTCGTTATGATTGTTTTCCATTAGTATTCCTTTATAGACAGACAGTTGAGAAATAAATGGTAACCCTCGATGCCTGAAGGCCGGCAGAATCACATAGCTACTTTGAGACCATTTCACCTAACTGCGGGTAATCGCATTTGGTCAACGATGAGTACGGGTTTTGTCTCATGCAAATTCGCACTACAGAAAATGTCCGAATGAAATTCTCCTGGTTCTATAGCTGAGAGGCTCTTCAAACTTTCTGCGTTTTAAAAAGCAAAATTAAAAGCTCATATCCCTCAGATAAAAATTGCACTGAGAGACGTACCCGTAGAATTGGGCCATAAACTTCGTATGTGAGTGACCGGAAAGCCCCGGGACGAAATCAAACAATCGAAGGAAATGTAGGAAGGCAGTAAATTAAAGGGATCGATGGCCCATTTAGCTGTGTTGCTTGAAATGGCTTGGCTAGCTAGTCTAGTTATACAATTCAAAATACATGGCTACACAGCTGATTGTTCAGGCTACAGACCTGTGTAGAAAGTTGCAAAGCGCTAAGGGCGGAAGTGTCTCGACACGTTCAAAGCCTGTGCTAGCAGTTCAAGTTCAAAACTAAAGAAGAAATTGCAATATATGTAGGTACTGCATTAGATGAAGTACTGATTGGCGTTAAGATTCTATATAAAGTATTTTATAACCATACCTTGAATGTAAGCAAGCCCTCAAAAACTAGACTTTTCAACCGCAAAAATAAATTACACTACTCCAAAACGAAACCAATCTTTCATGGAAATAGGGTCCATATTTGGCAGCTGTGCGTGTGATCGGTTAGCCAGATTTCTCGGAATACAGTACGGCACCATAAACAAAGAGTCACGCGATCTCTTTACAGTATTCTTTTAAGAGGGGGACATGGGGGGGGGGGGGTACCCAAGTACCCAATACCGCAATACCGTACGAAAAAATGGTAAATACCGAAATACCGTGTCGAAAATGAACGAAATACCGATACCTCATTTATGATCGGTGACGCTTACTTAATGTTGTATCCATCTCCCGTGTTTTTTTTATCTGAGCTTGTATACACAGAAATGAACCTCAGCCTTAGCGAGAAAACGTGAGAAGATCTCGAATTGATCGGTACAAAGATTGAAAAGCCAGGTGATTGGATGCCCTACCAATTTTATCATAGAATAACTGCCAGAAATTGTGTATTCATTTACCGTTAAGTCTAAAGTCTTCCAAATATTGACCTACATTAGACAGGAGAGGCCAGATGAACAGTACCGCAATACCGTGATGGATCTTTTACCGAATACAGTTAGCCAGAAGGACGAAAAACCGCACACCGCGGGGCTGGATGATACCGCAATACCGCACATTAAAATCAAAATTACCGAAATACCGCTTGAAAAAAGCTCAATACGGCACTACCGTAAACCCCCATGTCCCCCTCTTTTAAGAAAGTTGGATTTATTAAAATGATAAATCGCAGTAGATACTTATGTGAATAATTAAAAGACGAAACCCAAGTTGGGGAAATTCTTCTATCTAGGGACATCAATTGCTGGAGTTTTATCTATAATTCGATTGCGGACACCCAACTGGACACCCAAATGTTAACCTTCAATATACGAAATAGTTGAACCTCTCCTTTGGGACACCTCCATTCAGGGGTCACAAAATTTGGTCCCGGAGAAACGTCCGCATAATCTTTGTATCTGTTACCTCTATTGAGGCGACACCTCTATTCAGGGTAAAGAGATATGTTTTTTGAGTACCGAAACTAGGGTTTGACCTCCATTCAGGGGGGCACCTTAGCACTCAAATCGTGACTAACCACAAAGAGGGTTGATATCTTTAAGTGAACACTAATCACAATGATGGCAGCCTTCACAAACTGAACATTCTCACTTTATATCGATGAAATGAACTTGTGTGAATTTAAGGTATAATGTCGCAGAGATAAGCCAATGATGAATTGTTTTATGTTGTCTTTGTTGGTTTAAAGTTAACAAACCCCAGCCCAACCTCTATTCACGGAACACCTCTTTTGAAGGGACATTTTTCGCGGTCCCGGGAGTGTCCCCTTAATAGAGGTTCTAGTGTAGTTCAGGCCCCAGTTGTTCAAAAGGTGGATAGCGCTATCCGATGGATAAATCTCTCTATCCATTGGATAACTTAATTAATTTCCCTAATACTTATCCGGTGGATAGCGATATCCAGCGTTTGAACAACCGGAGCCTAAAACAGCTAAGATAAAACACCAATCGTGGGTTAAACTTTAACCCAGTGTTGAACCAGGATTAAAATAACAAATCTACTTTTTCTCTTTTTTTTCCTTTAAACCGAAATATTGGACAATCAAAAATTTTCCCAAACCTGTTTCAACCTTGCAATCCATTTAAACGTGAATGCAAAGATCCTCCCAGTTGAAGACGCAACGTCCACATTCCACAATTCCAATATATGACATTTGAATCAGTTTATTATTCCATTTAAAAATATAAACAGACACTGACCGACGGCCAAGGACCTCTTTTCGGGGGAGTTTATTTTGCTACTCTTCAATATCTTTATAGTATAACAATATTTTCCTTTAAATAAATAACAACGAGTTTCTCGGTTCAGAATCTTAACGTAAGCTTGCAACTGTACACTAACAATAAATGTTACAGCAAATACAGAGTAGGGCGTTATCCCTGAATACTCTCAATATAAGGCTGTCCTTATCAAAGGAAAGAAAAAGACTCGACGAGAAATTTAAAGTTATTTCAAAAATGAAAACAAAAATATAAATCAGATCTCTATAATAAAATCAGATCTCTGATTAAACTAATTCTAACTTGGTAAATTCTACAAATGAAATGGTAAAACGGATTTTTATCCCATTGCTTAAAATGTGGGAATTAACGATTCAAAATCAAGATACATGAAAATGTATTTGAATTACCCAATCAAATAAAACTTCCATAGAGAAGATTATCAATAATTTTTACTATACAACTCTTCCAAATATACATCTAATCAGTATTTACCTGAATTTTCCTTTATGGATTACAGTTTCTGTCTCCTTTCTTTTACCCTGTTTTTGAATTCTTCAACGTAATTTTCGTTTTCTTTTTTTCTTTTAAAAATGGTTTTCCTGTTTTTGCCTCGTTCAATTAGGTAGTTACTTCTTGGTCATCAAGAGCGCAACGGTCTTGGGAATATTATTAAATACACATCAAACAAACCAAAGAAACGAACACTCAAAAAGGAGAAACAAAAGTAAGCGAACAAATACAAAATAGACGGCAGGTACCTAAGTTCGTAGTTGCAGAAATGTGTTAATTGGGAGCTTTAGCACTCAGTGACGAAGACGGCGACCAGTTGCTAAAGCTCCCTAGACATAACCTTTCGAGATTTTGTCCAAAACCGTTTATATCAACAGGATACTGGTTCTGTGTATGTTGCTCGCGCTTTGTTTGCCTCGCGCGTACAGGCTACAACCAGTTGCAAAAATGCTTGACACACTGTATAATTTTTAAAGCCCAAAGTGGTGTCCACATTGTGCGTAATTTTGTCCTTGATTTAAATTTTATTTGCCTTTGTTTATCATACATTACCATATCCCAATACAAAGGAAAGGATAAACCTGAACCACAACATCCATAAGTTAACAGACTTCGCACGCCAATGGTTATTAACTTTGTAAGGATTCCCAGATATTATCGAGCCAATCTGAGTATCGGGCGTTTTCGGCAGAACTGAGGGCGAAGAGGGGAGAGAGCGAAGGAAAAGAGAACCTCCTCTAGCCCCTCCACCTCTCCTCTCAAATCTCAAATTTCCTCTGTCGTAACCCCTAAGGGAGGCCTCATTACTCAGGCTAGATTGAATCCAAAACTTGCAGGGACAACCATGGAAGGGAAGAGGGAGGAAACGCAATTGTACTCACGACACACTGAAGTAAGAAACCTAGATTTTCTGCAAGAGTGTCCAAACTATTTTGCAAGTGTTTGTAGCCCTTACGCATCAGTTCACAGACCTTTGTCAACTAACCCTTCACTGAAGCTCATGAGGAGAGTGTCGCTGGCCCTGTGATTACCCGGTACTGGTACAAAATAGTGTTGAGTTCACACATTGGCTACCTGATGTGTCACTGTGTATACGATCCATGTTGCCCTGTCAGACGCCACTTTAACATGCGAGCAAAGAGAAGCAAGAAGTTGCCCACTTAAGCGTCTTTCAATTCGGGCAGTGGAACTGAACCCGAATATGGTGTGGGTACTTGAAAAGGAGGCGTGTTCGTATTAGAGGCAGCGCGCTCGGGAACCAAGTGTGAACCCAAAACTAACCCTAAGTTATAGGGATACCGCAAACACAATAAATGGCAATTATCCCGCATCGTTTCAAACCTTTCAGCAGACACCAAAGGACGTTTTTCCTTTCCATTGCCCTTCAACTTCAACTAAAATCAAAACGGCATAAAATGTCACTTGAAAACTGGGCTTCAATTGAAAAGGCCACAATACCATATACCTCAAATAAGAAATCAGATCCCGCACAAAAAACTTATGACAATTACTTCTTAATGAGCGACCTTTCCATTTTCTATTGCCTGGCTTTCTTTGCCGGCAGTAGCCGTGACAGGACGATGAACATAGTCTCCATCTTCCTGTGCTTTCTGCCATTTCTTTCTATTCGACAGAACTGTGTCCAGCACCACTTGAGTCTCCGGTAGCAGAGAAGACAATAACCTAGAAGGTTAATTTTAAAGGTTTTCAGTTTTTGGGAGTTGGAGGGTGATGCTGGGGTATCGCCCCGCCCCTATGTTAGAGCCTCCAGAAAACGCTATCCGACATCCGGGAAATTTTTGCTTGTGAAATCCGCACACCGCGAAAATTTGGCTGGTAGAACCTCGAATCCTGGGTTTTGGAATCTTGAATACAGCTCAAGGAAACGGGAATCCCAGTAACGATTGGAATCCAAAATCCAAGACTTCCATTCCCTTACATGGGGCGAAAGGGTGCCATTTGCACAGGATCCCCTGGCTTTATCAGTGGGGTGCCGAAAGTAACCATCATTAGCCTAAAGCGATGCATTTTTTGTTGTTGTTGCAACAGATCTACGAGAAAAGACGGACTGAAAGCCGTCTTAGCCAGATTGCCAGTGTCGACTTTCGTGAGTAAAAGAATACTGCAGGGATGAACTTTAGTTTAAACATTTTTTCAGGAAAACGAAAAAATGGACTTTCTGGATGGAAACATTCATCTGAAGAGTAGAGCAGGAGTTCTGGTATTGTTTACATTACAAGCTAACCTGTACACTGGAACTGCTATCGCATCGAGGAAATCGATCTGCAATTTAGGAATGCATGCTCGCTCTCTGTCCATCATTTCAATTGGGGTGATCCCCATGCCTTTTTCCTGTGAAGAAAAAAAGAGAGGGGAATTGGCAAACAAACAAGGAGTAGATAATCCCATGCGAACTGGTTTGGACAAAAGAACAGAATGGAGATAAAATCAGACAGAGACAAGTTAAAAGTTGAGAAAAAGAAGGCCAGCCTAGAATAAATATTACGGTGCATACCAAGCTATACTCTGAAATTGTTTTCTTTTTCTCAGTTTCAAGGTCCTTAGGATATTTACATTTGTCAGCAGTAACAATGAGTGGCAAAGCGACCGGGCAGAGGTCAGAATAAAAAAACAAGAAATAAAATTTAAAGCACCAACCAACAAATTCTCACACCGTTTCATTAACATAATTATTTGGTCAAAATTTCCCGACATTTTGATCTGATCAAAGCATCGAACGCCTGTCGCCCGGCCAATTCAGGGTCTCCGCTTGACTTGCGAACAAATACTCACCATGTCACCCTGTGAGAAGAACTCGGTGTAAATCAGGTCCTACAAGTAACAAATCAAGCAGGAAAATTACCAACAGAATGATAGTTGCTAACACCCTTATATAAGCTGCTAATTGTTAACCAATGTCCAAACATTGTCAGATGAATTTGTCTGGTAAGGATGATGAACGCGCTCGCCTGCCGCAGAAGTGGCCTAGGTTCGAGTCCCAGAGGCGACGCCGTAACATGATAAGTGGAAGCGTGGTCCCTAGACATCTTATCTTTCCGTGTTGTCCGCGCGAAGTCTGCGAAAGGGTGGGCAAGAGTTCTCATTCTCGTTCTGGCCCCGGTTGTTCAAAAGGTGGATAGCGCTATCCACTGGATAAATTACTATCCAGTGGATAACGCAATTGGTTTTCGTACTACTTATCAACTGGGTAGCGAATTATCCGGTGGATAGCGCTGTCGAATTTTTGAACAACCGGGGCCTGGTCCCAGTTGTTCAATAGGTGGACAGCGTTATCCACCGTATAAATCCTTAACCAGTGGATAGTGCAATTGTTTCCCTAACACTTATCCGTTGGATAGTAATTTATCCCATGGATAGCGCTACCCACCTTTAGAACAGCTGGGGCCTGGGCTCGTTCTTCTAGGTGAGATCACCGCGCGAAAGTAGATTCCAGTTCGAGCAGAGCCGGAAAGCCTCGGGTCTAGGCTGGAAATGGGAGTTGAGTTTAATCTTGTTTCTCTTCACGCTACCACTGAGATTTTTCATTTAATGTTATTAACGGCCTCTAAAAAACCTGATTTCGTTTATTTTTTGGTATTTCAGTAGGAAACAGAATCAGACATCTACCGCTGTTCTCCTTGTTCCCTCCCAGTTTTTCGTTTGATCAGAGAGATCACTGGCTGTCATCATGAGAAACAGAAGGAGAGTGTGATGGTCTGCAGAGTCAGCATTGAATCCGTCTGTGGACAAACATACGAGAAGGGTGATTGAGGACAGTTGCACATCTTATACAGCTGTGCTTTTAGTTTAAGTCATGCAGTGTTAGGGAATGTAATTCAGAACTGCAGAACAAATGAAAAGCGCACGTCACTACGCTTTTCAGAAATACGCCGCCTTCATAATTGCGTTTTTCACTGCCGTCAATCATAACGAGCACAAGCAACGAACCCTAAAACAACGAAACACAAAACGGATCGAAATCCACCAATAACAAATCACAAACCATGACGTTTTGAACCCGTTAAAGTAAACTTCTGTTTCCTAAGAGGTCCGCTTAGATGTTTGACGGAAGCTAAAAACGCGTGTTTTTGAAAAGAGCAGTAATAACTATAAGTGCACTAAAGAGCTAAATGAAATCCAAAGACGGCATACACCTTATTACAAAACGGTGGCAATATTACTTTTCTTTTACGTTTGCGCTAACTATCCGCTCAACGGCAACTGGGAAATGAAAATTAACGTTTACATCAAAACGAGGAATTGGATGCCTATTATGGGATGAAGAAAAAAGAAGGACCAAATTTGCCACCATCTTTGAATAAGTGTATGGACGGGCAAAACTGCAGAAGGAAAAAAGGACAGACCGCGTGAACTTGAAAAACAGACGACGTGGTGGTATTTGTGAACGTTAATGGGAGCTCTGCAACTTTCTGTAGTGTAGTCTAAAGAGAAATTTGCATTGAAGTCTCTTCTACCTGAATTTTAAAGCCTGAAAGTGTCCTACCACGATAACAGTAAACCGAACGAATCTAATGATCTCCTAAGCTCACCTTTCGCCATTTTCTTGATGTCATTGAGGATTTTCAAATGATGAGCGAGGTCTGTTGCCAAAATGATATCACGGATGAGACCAAAGACTTCTTCGTAGTCCTAAAGGGAAAAGCAAATAACGATCTTATAATCAAATGAAATGGTGCTGCAATCTCGTCCCTAGAGTGTCTGTTCTTCCTTCTAGAGTCCATTTTTGAAAAGTCCGTGGTTTCTTGGTGGTGGTGTTCAATCACCAAATGACGTAATACAAAAGATTAAAAAGGTACTGAACAATAACCACACCACAACGCAATGCCTAACCAACAATGGTTTCCGCAACACCAAGAAAAATTCAAAAGTCTCCGAGAAAGCTGTTCACGGTGCTTGCACTCGAGCTACAAAGTTCAAAAGTTTTCAATAGAAAGTAATCCAATAAAGCTGTCGGTAAACGAAACGGTGTGGAAAGGTTTATGATCTTGGACCAGCACTACTAACCCTTGAAATATAGCTACAGGCGAGAAACGTTGCCTGGAACAGTCCTGGAGTTTCGAGAAACGGGTCCCAATGATCCCCTATTGGTGGGACGGAAACGAGAGACTCTGCTGAATAGTCGATGGACTGTTAAAAACGTCTGAATTCTTGTTACATGTAAAACAACGAGAAGATAAAATAATTCAGATACGGACAACTTCTATATGATCATCTGTGCCACGTGAAAGTCTAAGCGCTTGTACGTCAGTTATTCTAACACGCTCCACGGAACGAACCCGCAACCTCCCACTCTGTAGACCAAAGCATTACCGACTGAGATTTTCCTGACGTGGTTAAATAATACCCAAACGACGCAAAGAAATCTCACCTTTCCGGTTAAATTCTTGAAAATATTACAACCCTCTGAGTTGAGGATGCACATGGTTTGAGCAAAATGATGTCTCTGCAAAACAGCAAGTAAAGTAAATGCCAGTCGGTTTTACATACAGTAAATGAGGCGACCATTATTCTTTCACAGCATAAACTGAGCTTAAGCACGTGTACACAATACTCATCAAAAGAAAATTCGGGTTTAATGCTTTTTTTTTGAGTTTCTCCGTCAAAATTTTGTTTGAGTCGAGTCACACCGATGAAACACCTGACCGTCGTACTCCATTTGTTTCTTTGATGAAACACTGAAAATATCAAACTGGCTCAGTAAAATTACAAGACGAGTCACAACGCCGACCAAAATCAAACTGTCTTTGAAAATCACCAACAAGCGCAATCAGAGCTTTAAGATGTCTTTCAAGACTATTTAACTGGTGAATCACCTTTAACTGGGACCAGTTTCAGTAAAAGTTAGAATTCATTGTTTGCCTTAATGGCATTTGAAATTTTTTTTACCAATTGTGCGCGCGATATCGAATGCAATTTGAGGTCACTTACGCCAAATTGCACCATCGCGTAACTTCGGAAGTCTTGGTGGACGTAGCAGAAAAAGGGAAAACAAAACACAAACAAACAAAAACATCAATAATAATAACAACAACAATCATACGGCAAGTACCTCTAATACAGAGCCCTTCGAGCTATAAAGCGCAGCCAGTGTTGAACCCTGAAAACAGTAAAAAAGGGAACGCAATTGAGCAGTAAACAAACGAAAAAACAAAACAAAAAGCAAACAAACAAATTTTTAGTTTAAAAAGAATGGCACATAATAGGACAGAACCAGTAAACAAACAAAAACAGTAATTTCACCTACCGAAGACACCTGGAAAGAATTTGTGGTGCCCCTGTGGTCAATATCATGACACAGGCAGGCCACAAACAACGCCAGCATTTCAACATCTCTATCAAATAGAAAAAAAAAGGCAACAGTGTGTTTAAAAGACCTTTGAATTTCCCTGTTTGGAAATATACTAAAATTGTGTAGCGGCGGCGTAGTACACCACATGAACATCAGCTCTGTACACTGTTTAAAGAAATAATGATTGCCCAGACTGTCTCGACTTTCAATTCGTCTTCAAAAGTGTTCCGGCGATCGCGTCGGTCATATGAAATCACCTGTGATGCAAAAGGGGACTGTACGGAAGATTAGGCCGATCGCAACCGCCTGCATACAACTGGAGTCTCGCCCCATGTAAGCTAATCCGGATTCTGGAATCCAAGAAACGTTGCTTGAGGAATCCAGAATCCGGGGCATTTCTGCTTATGGAGTCCGGAATCCCGAACTTTGTTAATCCGGAATTCAGCTGAAGGAATCCATAATCCAAGTTCAACTGACATCTGGAATCCAGCACCTGAAACCCGGAAGCCACAACGTGGAATCCTGAATACAAGACCAGATCGGATCATTATGCGTGGGCAGATTTCCCTATAACTGTCGGAACACCTTGGCCGTCCATTGAAAATCGCTTAAAAAAACAAGACCATCAAGAAATCAAGGCGACTATTTGGAAATCAGGGTTAGGATGTAGGTCTCACTCAGTCTGCTTACCTTAAGTTGTTGCTTATCTTTGCATTCTTGAAGAGAAGGTAACAGAAATGAGCGACAGTGAAAGCGTGACTCCAGTTATGATACGGGGGATTCCTGTAACCTTTTCTGACCATCAGCAAAAATCTGCAAACAATATTTTTACAACAACTTAGTGACTTCTCGCGCGTTGATTGGTTTGCTGTGGTGACAACCACATTTGTACTGGAAATTTCGTAAAGAGACCGTAACAATATTTGTTAAAGTGCGGTTTGGCAGCATACTTAGGATTATCAGACTCCAATGCCCTTTGTCCTAGGAACGCACGAGTCCTTCAGCAACTCCTCGACAATTCGCATGAGCAAGGAATTTGCAAACGAGAATTTATCAGCATAATGGTGGTTTAGTAACTTAAGTGTTTGGGTTCTGGCACGAGACGATGTTCGAAATACGATTAGCGCAAACCCAGGGTTTGTTACCATGACAACTTGAATGTTCCGCTTACAGTTAATCCGAGGCTAATCAAACTTCGAACATCTTGGCTCACTTGGTGTCTCCCTTCATCTTATAAAAATTATGACGCTTTGGGGCTTTGGTTTCTTTATGACAGTATAATCTATATATCAAATAGGAAGTAGTCCACCACTGCGTCCTTCCCTCCCAAAAAAACGAACGAACAAACAAACAAACCAGAAGAAAAAACAACAAGGACCAAGAAGAGGCTTTTTATCAACGTTTTTTTACCACTTTAGTTTTTCTAACAGACACTGAATGAACATGGAAATCGCGATAACGGAAAAAAAAGACATACGGCCAGTTATTCAAACGGAGTTCAGCCAGTGTTTGACAAAACCACTTTCTACGCCATTTTCCAAGTTCCTAACGCTTTCATGTAAACACCATTTATCGCAAACAGTTTCATGAAAGCATATAGGGTACACAAGAAAAGATAGAAACCCACGATGAAAGAGATCTAAAGGTCCAAAGATTTGCAAAACCGCGGTGCAAGCTAGACTTCGATAACCGACCCAAAGAGTATGACTCCTTTTATCTCCTAAGTACAAGGTTAAATTCTTTGCTCCGACTGCTGGTACTGCTCCTACTTCACTCAGACTCTCCCTTCGCCACGGTAATGTTATTTTGACTTTTTTCATGAAAGCCAAATATCTGTTTTCTTGCGGGGTCTGGTCGGTATATACCTTACTAAAACTTCTTTGGGTATTCTCCACTTCTCTATCATACCAAGGTCTTCAAACATACAAAGGCAAGCCTACAAAGAGAAAAGATATTGGCGAATATAATCAGTTGTAGTTGTTGATCGGTGTTATAATTTAACAAGAAAACAGTTATAACAGAAATAACAAGAATAACATCATCGGTAACAAAAACACTTTCACACACGATTGAGATCAGTATAGAAAATGATGACTATCCATTGTAGGGATAACGAGAGACTTGTTTCCTTCGATTTCATGTTGACAATAAAAATTAGCGATAGCAATGAGTGACGTTTCGTGACTCCATGTCATCGTTTTCAAATTCGTGAAGTTCTTAATTCCGTGAGATCATTATATGGGGAGTTGTGTGCGAAAGTTTAGTTGCATGTGATTAAAAGAGAATAATACAATATAAAGTGTAAAAGGTGCTAATTTATGAGATAAATAGTTTTGCTTTGATAGAGTCAGATTGGGCGTTTAGTTTAGGTTTCTTTTCTCTGATAAAGAGCATTTCGTAAATTAAAGCATCCATCTTATAGAGACGATGCGTCCTAAAATTTGAGCAAAATCATTGCCCAATAATGCAAGAGGTAAACGTCAGTTATCTACTCTATCTTTCTTACCCCGCCCCCCATCAACCATTTTGCGAACGTGTAAGCGATAAGGTTGCCTAGTATTATGAGGAATTAAAAGATAACCTACTGGTAACGTAGAATCTGGTAAAATAGTTCTAGGTGCACAAGCGAAAAGACGGAACTGTGAGTGTATTTCTTCTGTCTTGTGAATTGGTTTGGTGATTAAGGCGTCTACTTCAGCTTGATTGACCTTTAAGGGATAAGAGCAATAAAACCCTTCAATCAGTTACACATGTGGCTCTTATAAGTCAAAACACGTACGAAGTTAGAAAAGTAAATTTAAAACAAACTTGACTCGCAATCTCCACACAGATTACATTCTAGCGTGCCATCACCCTCTCAATGGACGAGTGTTGTATTTATCAAAAACATCATCATCATCATCAACAATAATAAAGGAGACACCCACTAGGACTCTTGATTTTTTATATTATATAACAAGAAAATACGTAAAGTAAATGGATCGTCTTTTTTAAAATTGAGCTTCGGTAGTTTCGTATTACTGCCAAATTTAACGTGGAATCTATCATAAAAAATCTACTAAGATTTTTAGAGACAAGTCTTTCAAAAGTCCTATTTTATCTGTTTTGAGTTAAGGAAAATCTAACATGTCCCCAGTGTATAGTATTTTCATTACCGTCATATGGTAGATCATCATTTCACTTGACAATCGACTTCTATGAGAGGCGTCTTTAGCATTCTTGTATAACAGAGACTAAAGAAAAAAAATAGAGAGGGAGAGAGAGCGAGAAAATCATAACAGACATGAATGTACTGTATAGATCAAGAACCCTCACTTCTTTAACAGAAAGAAGAAGACTCCTAAAGGAAAGGAAAAAGCTAAAGAAAATTTAGCACGCGCCGCCATTTTGAATTTTGTGACGTCACTCGGTTGCTCCTGTTGTACTCTGATTAACTGCAGCCAAAAAACCAACATGATAACTCAATATGGTGGCTGATGCGACAGCTTTATGACAGGAAAATTTGGGGTAAATTTAAATCGTCCTTGAAAAGAAACTGGAAGTCGGAAATCACACTTATACTCAGAAGCAGGAGTCACGATGATCTCCAAAGTTATTAAAGAAACCTGAACAGTTTTTCGCAACGAGCTATAACTGGGGGGTATTTTATCTAAGAGTCTGACAAGCGCGTGATACATTATCTCCCAGTAGTTAAGGGGCCCATTTGGTAGCCAGTGTCTCAACTCAATATTACACTTCTACCAAGTAAGACATATAACCAAACCTTTCATTAATGTGTACACATAACATCGTATTAACGAGCGAGCGAGTGATATCATTAGTCCTTAACGTAATGTATTGGTATAATTACTCAGATGATTATATATATTCGGCGCTCTGATTGGTCGAGCATTACGTCGTTTGTCGCGATAATCACACCCGCGCGGGGTGATTATAGCGATCTCTGATGACTCTTTAGGAGATCGAGCGAAAACTGTGAGAAACCCCAATAGAAGACTAAAAACAGATTCTGAAAACCTCTAACGACGTCTCTTATTTCGGGATAAACCATTTTAAGGTAAGATTTTGAAAGACTAGTTCCTCCAATAAAACCAATTTACGGGTAAGGTGAAAGCATTAAAAAAGTGAATCTCCGGCAATCCTTCGTCGGAAAAATATCTGTTTTAAAAGAAATTAGTAAATTTCTTCAGTTTTCGTTGAAAATAATGAAAATGGCACCGTTGTCAACTGGAAAGATCAAGACAACAAAGGGATCAGCAAAACTTAAAGCTTAAGTTTCTAAGAGTCTGGCTTACATGTAACTAAGCAAAGCAATTAAAACAGTTAAAAGCATAGAAAAAAAGATTGTATTTGAATGCAAAAGCATTACACTGTAAACCGACAGAATTAACAATTTAAATTCGGATTTTCCTTTTCTCTGTGATAATCACATTAGTAGTTATAATTAAAATACAACAGTCATTCAGCTCAGGTCAGTTCATATTGTTTATTAATCCTCTCGACTTCATTCGTCCATATAATTAAGTAAATTGCCAAAAAAAAGATAGATTTTTGCCTTTTTTTTTCATGGTAAGGACGCACTTTTCTGTTGAAAGAAAAGAATCCTATTTAACCCTCGACTTCGCTCGTTCATATAATTACGTAAATCGCCAAAAAAAATAAAAAATAGATTTTTGCCTTTTTTCTCTTTCACGGTAAGGACGCACTTTTCGATTAATAAAGAAATTGGTGTCACCCTTCTCGTTTTTAGCCGTAGGACCGTAGGACAACAGGTATTTCTTTCCTTACTGGCATTTTAAACCGATACTTCTAAAAAGACAACAAACCGACCAGCGTACACGGCTATTTTGCATTTAATATTTTTTGTTTTCGTTTTGCTCAAAAAGAGCGGGAAGCGGACGCGCGCGCGCCACGTGCGGGCGCGTTTCAGCGGCTACTTATAAAAGCCTCTTTGTACTGCACATGCGCAGACAGAATGCCCCTCTGTTCCGTAGGACAGCAAAAAATTCGCACCACCGACGTATCACCTGCATTCCTTCCGCTTTTTGAGGGAGAACTGGGGCGAGTTTTAAAGGGGCAAGAAAGCACTAGAAAATAAGATTTTACGGAAACTACATCCAAACATCGAAGTTAGGATGCAGTCTGATAAAGATGGAGCTTAAATGCCATTAAAAGTGATTCAGCACATGTTCACATCCACTATGGAACGCCTGGTTGCGGAGGGCGAACTCATCGCCGACACGCGTACCGCTTTAACTAGACGTTATTCACATTTTCATGACATTGAGACTCTTCTCGGCCAGAAAAAACCGTCACCGATAATTCCATTAACAGTTCTCTTCGATGGACTTCATGGTAATAATGCCTCTGGAGAAGCTTTTTTTCACAGCGTCCGTCTTGTTATGCGCAGTAATAATAATCATTGTTATAGTAAAAACAGCATTTATTTAAACACGATTAAACATTCAGCAAAGCTGATGTGGTCGTATACAAACAATAAATTAAACTTCCTAACTAATCACAATAAGACTAATATAAGAATTCTACGTATTTACAAAAATAAAAATTCTACACAGTACATCATTATAATATATGTGGCTGAATCAGCAGAAACTCTGACTCGTCCCCAGTCTCTCTCGCAACCTGTCCCTAGTTGCGCGCAAAGTGCGATGGGAAGGAGGAAAGCGAGGGAGTGTTTATCTCTTCTCACTTTCCATTGACCCCTGCTCCCGCTGCGCGCGTTATGCGAAGACTACTAGGGACGAGTCAGTCAGAAACCGGAAACGGGCTTTGAGAAAGTCTAGCCTCAAGTTTCCACCATGATATTTGGTAACTGTCGCGTCCTATCGACGACGCGCTAGACAATCAAACATTCAGATACCGGCAATGTTAAACCGTCTCTGATCGGATTCATATCCACTTAAAGACGACTTACAATGACCAGGAAACACAGGTAAATAACAACTGATTATTTTATTACCTAGTATAGCGTTCGGGTTTCCTGTATTTTACTGCTGTTCTAAATCATCAGCGTAACCAAGGCAACGATAGAGGTCTAAAATTTTACCAGTGATAAACCTTGTCTTATAAAAAAAATTTGTCCGTAGCATATTTGGGCTTTATTACTGCTAAGAGTCGTGTGGAAGACCCCCAAAGAATGACAACCACTAAAAACCTATAAAACCTGTATTCAACACGGACGAAAAGCAACACATTAAGTTCCCGCTTGCCAGTTAAATGAATTCGCGCGAATAAACGTCAAACAAACCTACTATTTCCTAATGCAGACGGGGCAAACAATTACATTGCTAAAAAGAAACGTCTTCGGAAGAGAGGTAGAAAGAAACAAACGAATGTCAGCGGCGCTGTCTTTAGTACATACTTTCATAAAAAATGAATTACTGAGTATTTGATAAAAGTCAACAAAGGCAGCTGAAACTTTTGTTGGTGCGATACGCTAACAAAAAAATAAAACACTATTGAAAAATTATATCAATTTCAATAAGAAGCCGAGAGTGTTAAAAAAAAAAAAAAGAAAATAGATCCGCTTGTCGGAAAAAAGGCGAACAAAGCTGCACCAGCCCTTCAAGGGCATCACGCATTTTCATCAGTATTTACAAAAAAAAAAGAATTCTGGTCAGGGGTGTTTTTCCTAACGAAAAACTGCGAGCAAAGCTGATAAGATGTTGCATATATGAGATTCTAAATTTACTCCGACAATTGTACCTTATCAGCACGTCATAAACTTGGAAGCAAGGCAACGCTAATTTCAAGAAAGGTAAATTAAACTTTTATTTGACGTTATGAATTTGCTCCGCATCAAAGATTTTTCCTTCCACTGAGCAACGCGCTCTCAACAACGGAATATCACAACTTTATTTCTGTAATAGCTTTTGCATTTGCATCACTAGCAACATGCTTAAGCTCTGTCCTCTAACGTGTATTTTATTCTCGTCACCTTTTCAGTGTTTATTACTGTTCTAATACTCTTGCGCTCATTAATGCTTCTCGCCAACTCGCGAAAAGGTGCTCAAAGATTTTTTCACCATTCCTTAGATCAACAACATTCATAATCTGCGGCAATGTCCTTGCCAACAACGAAAGACCGCCATTTGAAAACTCTAACGAACATTCCCCATCGTTCAACTCAGTTTAGAAATTTTTCCTATAATAAATATTCTTATATTCAAACCTGCATAAGAGTGCACGTTAGCTTTTTTGGATTACAAAAAAAAAAAAAAGAAAAAGAAAAAAAAATGCGTGGAACGGGTTTAACAAATTTATGTTTTGAAGCATGCCACATTTTACACGTTCAGTATTTTTGTGAAATTAATAAATTAATATGCTCGTGTTTTCTGGACCCAGCAATGTATGGAGCAACAAAAAAAAACTGGAAAAAAGGATAATAACGAAAGTACTTATTTTAACAGTTAAACGGAGTTGTGGAATAGTTGAATGCATATAAGCAGACATGGCAGGGCAAGTACTTTACACATATGTTAATAGAAAAGTAACAATAAATGTAAAACATTGAAATAATATATACAAGATAAAACTATATATATTGATCCTTCAAATTAAACAGTATTATACTTTCCAGTTCTTTTTTCATTACGTGCATAAAAGAAGTTCCCACATTGTAGTCTGTAAAAGACTAAAATGTCAAAAGCTGTCAAAGATACCAAATTTCAAATAAGCGATCTCCAGTTCGAAAGCAATATTTACTTTTTTCAGAATTAAAAGAACACAAGAAGGGAAAATATTTAATACCTTGATTCATGTTTCGAACAATTGAGCGGAAATGGGTTAGTTAGGACATGTTGGATAGAGCAGGAAGTAATGTGTAAAATAAGAGAGTTTTGTTATGGTTCGAAAGGGCTCACAGTAAGAACGTTGCGAGATAACTTTACAAATTCATCGTGCTGATAGCGAGGGGTGCAGATTTAAACAAACCGTATAGGCTTAAACAAACGCAAAAACAAAACAAAACAAAACAGAACAAAGCCAAGAAGGGGCGAATAAAGAAACAATATTAATTCTCCGTGACCAGAAAAATATTTGTTTCTTTTTCTCTTACTTTCTTTCTGTCTTTTGTTGTAACCCCTCAGACACGTGACGACTTTCAAAGGCTACAAAACTGTTGTCTTACAAAATACAAAGGTAAAGTCGGAAAATCTCAAGGATATAAATTATAATGAAAAAAAGGAAAATATGATAGCTGCCTTTCATAATTTTATACAACAGATTCATTTGCAACCGTGACAGATTTATAAACACGCTTGATTTTTAATAAATCATCTGTTGGAAAAGTTGACTTTTCACACGAATGTGTCATACTTAACAATAACCGTTGTCAAACGTTAAGAGCGAAGACGATAATGGATTATTAAAGTTCATATCTGCAGCAGATTCTGCACATCCAACCATCAAATACCACTTAAAGTGCAGAGGGAGGAGCGAGTCAATTTACAGGTGTAGACTTAGGATACTGAGTCTCGACGTTAGACAATTTACGGCCGAAGAATGCATTAATCCACTCTAATCTGTCAATAAACCATCCGTTTTCGTATCACGCACTAATGTCAATACGTCGTTTATTCATACAATTTTGTTATTCTCTGCAGTTACAAAAGTTACAAGCCAGCGACTTACTACCTTTCTAGCAGAAGCTACATTTTCGCGGTGAGAACTGGCCGCGTACGAAAAGTAGCTCCCTTTTCTTTTTTTTCAGAAATGTTGAAACGTTACTCTTTCGATGGTTATACTATTCTCCTTCTTGTTTTGCAATTGAGAAAAACCTGGTTTTAAAACGCTCAAAATTCTAACTGTCAACTTGTCCGCAGATGTACGTGTTCCTCTTTTTAGCTACGCCTTTGGGATCAAGCCCAAGGGGGTACTCTGGATTTCGAGTGACGGGGATGATCGAAGGATTCCTTTTTGGTATGGAATTTTCGATTCTGGGATTTTCTTTTGCGGGGGAGGGGGGGGGGGGGAGGAGTACCCCCACCCCCCAAATCAATTAAACAAAATAAAAATATTTCTTTTTGTAGCTTTATCGACGGAGAGTTTTTAAATTCCATACAAGCACGGTCTTGTTCGAAGGGAATTGAGCTTTTTGTTTTGGAAATCCAAAGTTCTATGCATGAGGTTAAAGGTTCATGAATTCAACCTATATTGTGTATTAATCTATGGGCTGTTCGATGAAAGCCTGATTAATGTGTTCTATTTTGTTTTAAAGGTTTCAAATAGAACAAAGCGATAAAAACAATGTCGTCTCTCTACATCAGCTTTGCTGTTGCTTTCTCAGTGATGGCCGTTGTGGATATTTTTGGCAACACACTCGTCATCCTGGTTGTACTCACGAACAAATCAATGAAGACACCCGTCAATTATCTGCTAGTCAATCTCGCAGTTGGGGATATACTTGTCGCAGTGTTCTTTGGGATTCAGTACATAATCACGCCAGTTGTCACCCACCCCACCGGTCTAATAGGGGATTTACTCTGCAAGCTTGTCACCGGAGGTGTACCAGGCTGGGTTGGCGCGGTCACGTCCGTATTCTCCCTGGTTGCCATAGCAATCGAACGGTATTCTTCAGTGGTGTTTCCCCACAACCAAAACAGAAGGTTAACAAAGAGAAAGGTTAAATTCTTCGCTCTCGTGAGTTGGATCCTTTCCCTCTTATGGGCCGGAGTAGGATTCTTCATCACAGTGTACAACCCAGTTGCAAATGCCTGCGTACACAGTTGGCCAAAACAGGTTTATGCGAATATTTACACAGTTGGCTGGACTGTGGTCGCCGGAATTATCCCGTTGACTATCATGGGATGTTTGTATTCGCGAGTGGTTTACAGACTGTGGTTTAAAAAGCAAGAGAACGAGGCTACCCAGAGGGCAGTGCTTCGCTACAGACGGCGTGTCACCAAGCTTGTGATAGCCGTGACATTTGTTTATGCATTTTGCTGGATTCCAGAACTAACAATTTACTTTTTGGGCTTCACTGGCTTAATTCAGTTAAGGCAGATTCATTTCAGTATTGCCTCTGGCCTTATCTTTTTAAACTCGACTGTAAATCCCATCGTGTACAGTCTGCAAAGCAGCACATTCCGCACACATTTCTGGTGTTTGCTCTCCTGTCGAAAGTTACGTAGGACTAACAGGGTAAATCCAGAGTTGGAACGAGATGAGATTGTAAGAACACAAGGCTCAGCTTCTTAATATTAAAGTGAACAACGCATATGATCACTAGACGAAAATGGCACTCTTACGTCCAAGAAGGAAAAGTGGAGGGAAACTCGAGGGAAGTTTGGTAGAGACCTCACCCTAGCAACATCCACAGGGACAATGGAATAAAGATTACTAAAGCGTGGATACCCACGATCAAACAACAGAGCACCCGATCGCTACTACAACCGACCGCTGAGGGAATAGCTTCGACCTCTCAGAATGCCAAGCATGCTTCAAATCGAAACCCACCACCCATAAGTGTGGTTCGTGATTCACCAATCATTAATGAGTTTATGCAACATGACGGCAGAAAGAAGAGGACGGCAAAACGTTTGTATGGGACAAACGTGATGGGGCTACTGATTACTCGCGAGTTTTCTCGTGATCTCCACTAACCTCATTGCTTTGTTCCGTTTTTTGTTTTTGTTTTCAAAAAAATCTATTTAAAGGAAGGGGAAGTTTTGCGAAAAAGTGTTCAAACATAATTACTGAGGTAGGTCTACCGTCTTCTTCTTGGGTAAATTCACTCTTAGAAGTCAACCATGGTGGTACTATTAGTCCCACTCTAGCAGTAAACTGGGCACTATTACGCGATGAAGATCTGCGCTATACGAAGTCGAAACGTCGTGATCGCGCACATTCATCGTTCGTCTTACTATCGTAAGACGGACGATAAATAAAGACCCTTTAATTACAACGTTTTATGAAAATGACTAAAAATTCCATTAGCAATGTTATTAAAGAACTGTAGTGAAAAAAATATATTAAGAAAACGTCCTTAAGTTCCTAGACTTTTCCAAGAGTTTTTGTACACACTTTGATGTCCACCAGGGATTGTCTTGTGAAAGTGTCCGGGCCTTAATTTATTTCAAGGACGGTAATCAGGCTGGGTAATGTTTGCTGACGCTGTGTTTTGTTTGTTTGTTTGTTTGTTGTCGTTATTTTTTTCCCCACAAGCAAGAAAACAGCAGTGAAATAGATAGAACACTGAGACTCAGTTTTGATTGAATGAGTGTAGATGAGTGTTTTGAATAAATTTTTCCCCAAATCAAACCCGAGGGAAGACTTGACTCTGCAGTTATATATTAAAAGAATACTTAATCGGACTGACTTACATGGAAAATGCTGACTCCACAGTATATGGCAAACGCTCTCGTAAGGTCTTCATCAAACATTGTAAAACAAGAACCTATAAAAAGTCAAAAATGACGGATTTGAGAATGTTTATCAAACATAAAGCGGCTTGGAAGAAAAAATCCGAGTACTCGGAGTCGAACCGATGATATTCCGATTTCTAGTCCAGATGCTCTACCACTAAGCTACAGGAGACTCGTGGGAGGTAAGGCCACTAAACTATGGGTTTATGTGACAAACCTGGGCTTGCTGGGCTTGTAAAAGGAAGTCGGTGTCGTTTCAAGACCACGGTAGTGTAAGGATGCAGCGTTACCGGCTACTTACCATTTATTTTGTTGCACAGTTGCGCTACTCCGATGACTCCTAAAGATAAAAATTTGGATAACTTATTAAGTTGATAGAGGTGTTGAATGTTCCAGAGTGGTTTTCCATTCTCCTCTTTCGAAGAACGTTTTGTCATCGCGTCGCATCCAATGATCTGCAGGCGTGTATTCTTTCGCGCGAGTGTGCCTTATTTTCCACGGTCGCCATCTTTGATTTAGAAAGTGGAAGAAGACTGGGGCGAGTAAACGCTCGCGCATGCACCACACTTACATGTATGAGCGTACGTGCCCCTAACCCCCTCTACTCCCCCACCGAATAAAAATAAAATAGAATAAAAAAGGGTTTTGAAAGTTTTCGAGCACTAAAGCTAAGTTTGACGTTATCAAGGCCTTATAATCTTAATGCACTATTTTCCCACTTTTGATAAGGATTCAATTTGGCTAATCAACTCTCTACAGGGTTTTCCTACTTCATCCATTAATTAGATAAATCTATCCCGGGGTTGGGGCAAAAACCACCTCACCCAGGGAAAACTTAATCTTTTATGTCCTCATAAAGAACTTTGGAAAAGAAGTTGCGAATATGGCTAACGCAGGTGCTCGAAATAACGGTAATACTAACTCGCAAGTCAAAGCACATAAGTCAACTTGCATCTCCCTTTGTCCAGCGCCTCACTCTTATTTAATGTTAGAATTATCCTATTAACCTACCTTGTTCATCTTTGATAGGAAAACACAGTATGTTTCTGAAAATTAATCAGGCAGCAATGAGCGTCAGAGTCCGATTGAAAAATAAAATGATGATTTGACGTTAATTAACATCAGCGGAAAACATAAATTCGACTGAAGAGGCATTCTATTCGGGGTTTTATGGTAATATGTCTTACCTCGTTCTGAAGCCAGTTTTTTCATCCAAACCTTTATAGAACAGTGGATGGCTGTAAGCGTCTTTTATATTCAACATCTTCCCTGACAAACAATTAAGCAGACAAAAATAAAAGGACGAAAATAATATTGCAGGAGGGCTTAAGTCAAGCAAATAGTTTAGCTCGATTAGAGTCTGATTGGACACTTTAATAATGGTAAGGTGTCAGTTCCCCAATTTTAGCAACATTTCATTAACTATTACCGTCAATAGAGGGCTTAAGCAAGGACGTTTTTTAGTAATGCACGCCAACCAGAAGTGGACTTTTTTCATTCTTGGGCAATGGTTTTGCCCAACTTTTCAGGTGAGTGGTTTCCACAAGAGTAAAAACAGTAGCAATACGAATTCAATAACGTCAAGGAATTTTTAAAGGGAAAAGCCTCATTTCCGATTGACGTGCGTCGCTCAAAAACGTTTTTGCTTAAGCTCCCTAAGAGCAGCTTTGGACTACTAAGCAGAAAGGTCGCGGGGTGTATCTCCGGGCGTGCATCTTTTAAAACTCCTGAAGAGATATTGCACCCGGGACGTGTTTCGCATCCATTTATTTCATCCATTTAGTTCTGGTGCAAAGTAGGCCTAATATCCTACCAAGATCTCTTAACTGGAGAGAGCATTTCATCACTCGTAAGCTATTTTGTCCGCCAAAAAATAACGATGGCCGCAATACAGTGGTATACCGCTAAAAGTTGACTGTAATAACAACTTACGAGCTTAGAAGGTCAGTTTAAACGCAGTTTCTGAAACAACTGAATTAGTAGTATACCTGTGGTTGCCACACAACCAACAATCCCTTGGGTTACTGGAATCCTCACTTCTGGCTCCTACATAGGAACAAAGAAAAGCAGAAAGAGGGTTTATTCACTGCGACTCAACAGCCTTCTCAAGATTTTTGACCTCATAAACGTCATCATCATCATCATCATCATCATCATCATCATCATCATCATCATCATCGTCATCGTCATCGTCATTATCATTAGGAAGTTTTAGCAACGACGACGATGACGGCAACGGGAACGTCAAAACAGCAATAGGTTTAATGAGCAAAACTACAACCTTGCACATGCATCACGCATTTTTGTACATTTCTTGGCCGTTACTGCACGACTACGACGTGAAAATGCCTATTTCCACGTTTTATGGAGGACGTAAACAAGCGACGGCGAAATTTTCTTTCTCTTTCTAAATTTGAGTGCGGTCCCCAAGAAATCAACTGCTGGGAAATTTGTCTACATTAGACATTTTCAGCGAATTGGAATAAACGCGACAAAGTTTGACAAAAAGCGAATTCATTTAAAAGTGACGCTTTCGCTGCCGTCGCCGATGCTGAAACTCCCTTTTATCATCAACAACGTCATCATCATAACATCATCACTTTTTCCATTTATCATAAATGCCATTTTCATCTGGCCCCAGTTGTTCAGAAAAGGTATACTGCTGTCCACCGGAAAAAGCCCTATGCAGTAGTGGATAAGCGTTAGAAAAACCAACTGCGTTATCTACAGGATGGAGAATTCATCCACTGGATAGCGCTATCCACCTTTTGAATAACTGGGGCCTGAACGTCACGCGTCATGTCAAACTTCTCGTCCTCTGACAACACCCCCTTCTCCCAAAGGAAAGAATGAGAAAAAAAAATTAAACAACAATTGCATTTGTACCTTTTAACTCTTCAGTGCCCCAACAAAACAAAATCCATTTTAAAGAAAGACCGCAAGGACTTAGGGCGAAATTGCCTTGAGAGAAATTGTAACGTCCGCGTACCTTTCTGTCGTTTCCATCAGTAGGAATTTCTCCATCAAACACTTTCGCAACGAGTTCGTCTCTTTCTTTATCCCACAGGAATAGGGAACACCTATACAAAACAAGGAAAGTTTAGTAAAGCAGCACTACAGCACTACATGTTCAGTGACGTTAGAACTTATCTTGATATTCATCACGCAGTTCATTTGGTCCCAAACATATTAACAAGCGTCATCCACTTGTTACCTGCCTTATTAAAGAAAGACAGGGACAATTCTAGGTGTCTAGTGTCAGTTGAAGCACAGATGGATATCCCACTAAAAGGACATGTTCGTTAAGAGAACTGACCACTTTAGTGTCGGGCTTAAAGGTGTCCGTCTGCAAGAAAGGTAACTGTACAGGTCTATATGTAGTAAGTTTTCTGACGGCCTGAGGCACGTTTAATTTGTGCTCACATATCAGCTATATTGTATTTTTAATTGTTTACTTTTAATTCGCAAGTAGACGGCTATTTTAAGGATGTTTTATGCCTCTGGTTTACCTTTCAGCATTTGTCAAATTGCGGGCCTCTGACATTATTTCGCTCAGCAACACACTTACATCATCTGTAACAAAACCATTACAAAACTATGAGATAAGGAATTAAAGCCAGGAAAAATTACACAAAAGTGGCAAAAAAGAGATTAATAAACGGAAAGTCCACAGCCTTGCGCGAGGGCAAGACGCATTTTCAACCGATCGATGACAAATGCAGCATGCATGAAGAAGAAATCAAAAGCTTAAAAAAAAATTCTTACCTACAAGGGTGAAGAGGTTCTTGGCAACTTTAAGCAAATGCTGTGCAAGAAAAAGATAGAAAATAGAAAAGATTTCGCCAGTGTTTTCACCATACCAGATACCTTTTCGTTTCAGCACGAATAGCTATCCTATGCTGAAACGAAAAGCTATCCCGTACGTATAGTATGAACACCTATCCGATAGAGCGGTTTTCACTGGACTGTCGAAAGTAATTGAGGAATTGGTTTGGTTTTGGTTTTACTACGCCCTTTGGTTGGCTAGTGTATTTACTTTGGTTTTGGTTTTACGACAGTCAAGTGAAAACCGCTCTATGACATTGTGACTCTCCACTCTAGAGGTCGGCGCGGCGCAGCTTCGATTCCTTATGGAAAAATCACGCCGAAATCACCGTTCTTTTGTGTGAACGCGCAGAAGTCCTATCCGCCATAGTTTTCGTGCCGACGCAAAGGCCATCCGGTCAGATAGTGTGAACATAGCCTGAAACCAAAAAGACCTCACATGCTGAGTTCTTTAACCTCTAATGGCTACGGTTATTCCGTTGCAACTTTGAAGACACATCTTAAGCTTTTCCGAAAAAAAAAAATTCGGTGTAAATGATTCAATTCCAGAAATTTTGCTACCGTGGTAACCTTGCGTCACACTTCTCCTATCTACTGTCCCTGAGGTACATGTAAGAAAGAGCCGTTACATCTCGTCTAAATTCAACCATCGGCGTCCGTATTAAAGGGGTTTGACTGTATGTTCAGTGTTGTCCCCATCAGATCACCTGACGTTCTCAAGGAAATTCTCCTTTACTCTAATGCATATGCAAGTTCAGCGGATAAGACGTTATTTGAAGTTTTCTGGGACCGTCCCTTGGTCTGAAAAGGGAAAACTATTTTGTTTTCAAGCCGGCGTGAAGCAGTCCATACGCCGGTGTAACTGTTTGTCGTAAATGGGCAGAAATTTAGCCTGCATAACGGGTGTTTTTTTTTTTCGCCTTTTTTTAAGCAAGCAAAGGCAAGTGCGAGGCGAGCAAGGAGCGCCAGATACGCAAGACAGGGACGGGGAAGGCGAAGAAAAAAAATATTACCTAATGGAAAATAACAATAGTGTCTCGCGTTCCATTCCCGCTTCGTGCTTACCTTCGCTCGCTTAAAAAAAGAAGAAAAAACAACGCCAGGTGTTATGCAGGATAAAAACATTTACATGTGACAAAACTGATCTCACCTCCTGCTGTCTTTTGATCACCATTTCTCTCTCCCATTCTAACGTATGTTCAAGGTGAGCTGCAATATTCTCACAGCAAAACTGCGTATTTTCTTCATCAAGACTTGAAAATCTAGCAAAACAAAAATAAAAGAGGAGAAAATCAAGAACACGTCCCGTGCCGGCAACATTGAAACAACTGAAGACTTGAGAAGAAAAAAACAGCTCAACAGTGCCTAAAAATAATCCGATAAAGGTCTTATCCCAGAAAGAGCAGCTATCGAACAGCCTAATTATAAACAAATTATTATATTTCTACGCTGATGCGTTTTCGAAAACATCCAGCTCCATTCAGAGGAGTATTCGCATCGTTTAAGAACATCCCGACTGGACCATGTAGTTCACTTATCTGGCAATACGGCGATTTACGAATCCCTACTACGATACTCTCAAATACGTTTGTAAGAAGACCCTTGTTTTTGTCCGGCCATGCAAGTGCACCATAAAGCTACACAAGAGACCACCGTTTCCATAAGACTCTATGTTCATGAGCAATTTTCGACATGACTCAGTTTTCATAAACCAAACGCTTCTAGACTGCAGAACGGGCGGATTGACAGGGCGGAGGGTAAGCGAGAGGTGGGCGTGGTGGGGGGGCGCCAGACAGGGGCGGCGGACGGAAAGGGAGGCGAAAAATACAAGCACAATAGAAATAAATAAATTCTAAAAATTAAAGTAATGATACTTTTTTCGCCTCCTTTCCGTCGCGCGTCTTGCGCTTCATGGTCGCCCACGTCCGATTCGCCTGAAAAACAAAAAAGGCAAAAGATATCGCCTGTTCTGCAGGCTAAAGCGCTCAAACAGTACGTGTTAACAAACAAAAACAAACAGACAGACAGACAAACAAGAAAACGAACTAAAAACAACAACAACAACAAAGAAAGTCTACGTGTGGACGCACAGTCTTGCACAGCTGAAAGTCGCAAACCAGGAAGATATGCAGCACAGACCAGCAGTCAGTGACCAGTAGTTACCTTGCTTCTTTCAGGTTTTTGTTAAAGACACAGGCAACAGCTATCACAGTTCCTGTCTTGATGCTTATTACCGGGACACACAGTATGGACTGGACATGACAATCTGTTAAGGGCAAGAACACTCTGAGTCAGTTCATATGTAAAGTAAGGGACGAAGCACTGGCCCAGAGCATAACCCCAAGTAAGAAAATACAAGACAGTCTTGGACTTTGGATTCCACACTGTGGATTCCGGATTCCAGGTACTGGATTCCGGATGCTTTGTCAGTGGAACTTTGATTCCGGATTCCAATCCTTGGTGAGACTCCAGATCCTAGATCCAAAGTCCAGAATTCCGGACTCCACAACTCAAATTTCCTGGATTCAGCGGCTGGCGTTTAGCCTCCCAGCAGATGTTGTTAGGGCTTCGTCACGCGTTCCTTTAGCTTTCTGACGAGCCAAAAGAACGTCTGCGTGGGAGGCTAGACTCGAGCCTAAGATTCCACAAGCAAAAATTTCCCGGATTCTGGATTCCGCTCCATGGGGCGAAAAACGCGTCCGGCCCGGCCGACTAGCCTCTGATAACCGGTCTTACGATACTACGACGGCGACGACAACGGGAACGTCAAAAAAACAATAGGTTAAATGAGCAAAACAACAACTCTGCATGTGCATCACGTTTTTTGTACACTTCTTTGCAGTCCCCGCACAACTACGACGTGAAATGACCAAATTTTAAGCTTACTTGAGAACGGGAAGGCGATAAATTCTACGATCTCTGTCAGAACTCGGGCGCGGTCCCTTCTCTTCAGCGCCAAACTAAATTCCCTTCTTTTAAGTAACTGGGCCCTTTGGAGTAATCGCGAAAAAATTGAAAGGATGCGAAGTCTATCTTTCAGCGACGTTTTCATGGACGTCGCCGTTGTCGGATCGTAAGGTCCCTCAAGCTGTCACCTCGGAGCCCGGACGAGTACGAGCTCACCTACCTCTTATCGCTCTTGCGGCCAGTGGACTGATAGCCTGTTCCAGGCGTTCGGATAGTGGAATGCGGCGCTCTTTTTTCTACTCACATCTCGTTGCGCCTTTCCCACGATCTGAATTCCTGGAAAAGGCTACTGGTCTGAGTATCAGGCTTTCCTTAGGGGTTAGGGGAGAGGGCGCAGGACGCAGCGGGAGACCCACGCGTTTGGAAATTTAGTAGAAAATGTTTATTTCCCTTCTGTTTGATATTTCTTCGCTGTGTATTTAAATCCTATTTGTGCCTTTATAAATTTTGGCGTATTGAGGTGCACAGGTAGCTACGCCTCCGGCTATATCCAGATACATGTGACTATCCTTCAGTTTTCCGCAGGTAATCGTAGTCTGAAATGTCATTGGAAGATAAAATTACAGAAACAGATCTCTGCTGACCAGCTGTTATTTTTGAAACTGAAATCAAAATGGCTACCGGTGACATTTCAGTGCGCAACAAGGAAGGTCTTCTTCAAGCAGATGCTTTCTGAACGCAAGATGCAGGTACTTTAAGTTTTCTTCGTTCTTTTGCATTTGATTTTGTTACGCCTACTATTAAATTAACCACGTCACTCGCGCGGACAATGTACATATAATTTATCGCGGGTTGGTTGGAAGAGCAGATTTATTTAATTATTGGCGGGATAAATGGAGGGGCAGATTTATTCGGTAAACAGTTTACATATTATTTGACTAATTATTACATGCCTGCCTCAATTAGGACTTTTAAGCAATGCATTTACCACCGTACCACCGCATGCATACCAAAACTGTGCCGCAGATGGCGTTGATAGCGTCGAAAAAGAGCTACTTGTGTTCAAGTCGGGATCAGGAAAAATTAACATCCAAGTCACTGGGAATTCATACATGCATTTTCCCTACAATCAGTAACTTTTCTTAGATCACTATTGCCTCATGCGGCTCAAAGAGACTGATGTGAAAACGAATATTCAAGAAACAGTGAAAACAAAGAAAAAACTCACAGCTTTAAGAGCTTTTGAACAGGAATGCCTTTGCTGTTAAAAAAGAGAATTTTTCCGTAAGGATCATCGAGATCGAGCACTTTGTGTTACGGGCTGCCATCTTGCATTAGTGTCAGAACTACTTAGGGGGGCGGGAGCAGTTTGGTAGGAAGCGAGAAAAATAGAAAATACCCCCCCTCCTCAGAGCTATAATCCCGGACGCCCGCCCCCTCGGTACATTTGAAAATCAAGATACCCGTTAAGACACGGTATATCTAAACGATCTCACGAAAAAATAGGGGACTGTGAACAGTCTACATAACAAATTACACGCATTGCATGCATCTTACCCAATCCATTTACCTGTTATTCTTTGTAAGTCGTATCTGTACTTTGAGTCCTGAAGAGAGAAAGGAATATAATTGAAATCAGTTAAACACCTTCAAACACAGATCTACTTCAATTAATTCCAAAAAATAACGAAAGAAGGTTTTTTAGAGGTTTTTCCCTGTTCCCTGACCATAATTATACCATCATGAAAGGCTTACCTCGGTTATGTTGGACACATTTAATTTTCTTTTAGATTGAATGACATCTTCAAATATACTTCCCGAAACCTCAAATCAAAGTAATAATAGTACATTAGATACTACCATAGAAACATATCAATAATAAGTCGCAGACGTCTGCTTGTACATGTAAGTGGAGAAAGTGGAGTGTTTAGCCTTACAGTGAAATGAGTGAATATACAGTTTTCTTTGGGGTTATACAATGCAGACATCCACCTGTCTCCAGGGTAAGGGGCCTCTGATCCCCAGCACTAAAATGGGCATGTGCCTGCCAGCCAACAGGGTATGGTTTAATCGGGGTAACCTTTGGAAAAAATTAATCTCTTAGCATCTTTAACAGAGTTGTGAGACAAATGGAGCTTGTTTAAAACAGAGTTAGGCCGGGTTTTGAGAAGGCTATGATGGCATACCCGGCACCAAATCTTCTTCCCTTAAGTCCCCCCCCTCCCCTCCTAACCTACAGCAACTAATTTAATACCATAATAATATATTATTACCTCTATTCTCTTTTCTTGCACACTGCCTCTGCTTTCTTGCTACATGATCAAAAGAAAAAAAAACAAAACAAAACAGAAGAAGAGAAGTTCAAGGTCACACTAATTTAAAAACAGTGCAGTAAAGCAAAAAAATAAAACAATTGTATCTACTGAATAAATCGGGGATTCCGGTAAGATGCAATGGTGCATTGCACTCATTACATAATCCATTAGATTTTTTGGTACAATTAATAATAATAATAATAATTTTACATCTTGCCACATGATGTAATTTGCTGAAAAGTCCACAGAATTTCCTAGTATTTTTTTGCACTGCTTTTCATGCTCCATATCGCTTGTTTAAACTGACACGTGGTTCAATTTAAGCTTTTCAAAAGATCGTTAAGTGTAGTAATAATAATTATTATTATGTACTGACAGTACATGACTGTATGCTAAAGAACTGGAAAATGAAACATAACAATAATTATTATAACACCAAGGGATCTAAAATCCGTGAACACTGTCACAAAACCAATATTAATAAACCATCTGGAAATTCCCACTCACTCACTGTGTACCTTTTATTAGCACTCAGTCAACATTACCTTATTATGAAGTTCCCCTGCTGTGTGATCTAGTATAAGAACAGTACTGCTTTCAGAATTTGTCTGTACTTGGAGCTGAAAATACAGAAGTTTACTAATTCATATTGTTTCTTTTTTCTTTTACAATGGGCATGTTGTAAAGTATAGTGTACATTTGAATTTGTATTAAGCTTTTCCAGAAACTCATAAACCCCAAGTATGAGTATCTGGTTTTTCTCAATAAAGTTGTTCATTAAAATCTTAAGGTAAAAAATACTGCTAGTTACAGAAATTAAAGTAATAAAGACAAGAGGGGAATCCATAATTGAGCTCCAGCTGTATGCACTGATAGTCGCCCATACAGACCTTGTCAGAAATGTTGCTAAATCCCTTCATTGGGAAGGAAGTCATGCATGATGGAGCCCCTGTCTTAATGCATGGAAGGCTTTAGACACTGATTGCTCTTTCAATAAAACTATCCAATTGCTCCACGAGTGGATAACTTGCTCTATAAGACACTGCATGATATCATTAATATTATAAAATGCACTTACAAATTCCCCTATTTTCTGTATAAGTGGTCCTATTTCCTTTTCATATGATCTGCCTGAAATGTAATAGTCACTCATTCAGGCACAAGAAGCTTTCTACAACAACATCTTCAGAGATACATGTACCAACACCCAGAGATCTAGAATCCGAGGACTGTCTCTTTTACAGTGCCTGACACTCCCCATACACCCAAGTGATATCCACCTAGTACCCAGTCATAACATGGATGTGGCTCTAAACATTATACATAGTCCTAAAAGATGTACAGACCACAGTGCTTCTTTGGCTCTAAAAAGAAATGTAACCACCTCCATTCTCTCCCAGAGATTGAAAATGAGCAAAAAGGTTGCCAAAAAAACATGCTATAAACTTCAATTTTTTTGGGGGGGAGGGGGGGGGGGGCGGTCATTAAAATCTAAAAACAGGAAGTTTTGTGCTGCTTACCCTCACCATACTTGTACATGTATAAACAACCTGTAATTCAGGGTTAACGTGGCAGAGTTTGGAGTGTAAACTAAGCTGAAAACTGAACTGCACCTGACAATCACAATTCTTGTTTGAACAGACCACCAGTGTGATGAGTTATAGTGTTTGGGTGACTGATAAAAATAATAGAGACTTGCTGAGACACTGGGAAACAAGTGGTTAAAAATTTGAGGCAGACTAAAAGTTGAAAATTCTGATACTCAAGCAAAAATAATCAAAAAAGAGGCTTGAGAATTGTTGGAAACGTTTGGATGAGAATTTAATGTATTTTTTTTTTCAGAAGACTCAACATGATTTTTGTTAGAACGTGCCAGATGAAATTTGCCTTTAGAAAGTCACCATATGTACTTACTAAAAAATTCTAAAAATGTCTTCTGTCTCTCATATTCGTGGACATATTTCCTTCTTTCAGTTATGTGATGGTAGCTTTGAAGTATCTGGAACAGAGAAATATGACAGACAGAAAGGAGTTGTTTTTTTTTTTGTTCTATCATATGCACAGATATGCAATATACAATCCTATGACACATTCAGTACCAGACAAAAAACATGTACATACTGTACACAAAAAATATAAAAATAACAACAACAAGAACAGTGATGATGGTGATGATGATCATGATGATCATGATAGTTAACAAAGTCTCTCTTTAAAATGGTTATTCTACTCCTTTCTGCTGATGAGTTAGAGGTAGAGGAAAATAAAATTTAAAACAAGTTTAAAATTGAACCATAACCAAATTTGGTACTAATTCATACATGTGCACTGTTAGTGTATTATTACAGCAGTTATGGGACTTTTCAAAAGTTTACATATCAACTCAGATTTAAAACATGACAAACCTGCTGCTCAGTGTAATCAAGGTGTGGAAAAGTATCTTCTAAGATAACACAAAGAACCTTGAAATGTAGAAACAAAACCATAACCTGAGTATTGCTGTGCAAGATTTAATTCTGCAGCAAGTTGTACAGGAATAACAGAAGGGCGATGTGATTTTTTTTTCCAAATCCAAACATGAAACAGATACAGCTGTATTAAGAAACTACAGTAAAAACCCACAAATAAGAACCTGTTAGGCTAAAATTTGCCACAGTTAGTTCCCCACATTTGATCCATTAGCTGCCGTGAACTCATCTAAAACTCTTTTTGGTTTATTTATCATGTTTTTGAAAAACGTCAAAATGAAAGTGAAATAAAGGGAAGTGTAAAGATCATTTCAACTTAAGAAAATAAATGTGTTAGTGTACTGTCTACGAAATTTCCGTGTAGGAATGGGCTGGAATGTCAGCAATTGTCACTTGATAACTGATAAACTTCCTCTGGGCAGTGTTGATTTGTTCTGTTTCCTATTCACAACTATTGTATCACTGACCTATTATCGAGAGATCATTGGATAGTTGCATGCTTGTTATGAGCTACGCTTCTTCAAAGATCATAAAGTAATTTTCTGATTTTCTTGTTCTATTCTTGAACATTCCACTGCCTATTGGTTATTTGAAAACAGTAAAATTTTGATGTTTTTCAAAAACATGATAAATAAACCAAAAAGAGTTTTAGATGAGTTCACAGCAGCTAATGGATCAAAATAATGTGCATATATGCGTGCAACCTTCCAGTATAATTGTACTCGAGAATGATGCACTGACTTGTCATGAAATAGATTTTTACCTCACGGGTCAAATTCACACTTGTGGAATGTAGCATATTATCCCGTTATTCTCTAACAAACTTGTGATTGGGTATAATGGGTGAAGTATTATTAGCTGTTATTAGCTGTTATCCCGTTATTCACTAACAAGCTTGCCATTGGATCTAATGGGTTTGTTATCTGATAACATTAGACTAGCTCTTAGCCAAAGATAATCTTGATCCTGATTGGCTCTAACAGCTGATAACAGGCAATAACAGCTAACAGCAATTAGTCCCAATTATATTGAACGAGTCCCAATTAAATTGAACGGTTGTTATTTGTCGCATTTAAAACAGGTTCTTATTTCTAAAATCTATAATTTTGTATGTACACTGTACTTGGGCAAAAGGAATTCAAAATTCATGTGGTCACTGCTTACTGCTAATGAGTCCTTCTTCTCCCAGTCATTTTTACACAAATACCAATTTGGTATACAGATTTTATATGAGGAAAAAGCTGAATACCACTAAATTACTCATAGCTACCATGCTTTTTTTCCGCAGAAAATGAGAACCCATGCAGAAACCTAAATAGCATAAATTTGTGCTAATTACCATTTATACAAGAACCTGTTTAGGATTGGAAAAATGCAGGTTCTTACTTGCAGATTTTTACTGTATATAAATTATATGCCACTATAATGGCACTGATATCAGTTATACTTGATGGAATTATCTGTACAGTGTAAAAAAAACATATCTTCAAATATCTGCAGTGATGATATTGTAGAAAATTTTTGCAAAGTATGTGCATGTTACAGGTCAAAATCAAATTCAGGATAAAATTTTTTAACCTAGATTGATTCTCATTTTCACTCGTCTCCTATATAAGCCCTAATTATTCAAATACGTGAATTTAATTTTCTGTATACCTAACATATTATACGTGTGCAGTGGAAAAAATATACAAAGCATTTACAGGGCATATCTCCAGTTTAATACTTGCAATGTATGTCATTCATGTACCATGTCATACTTAATGTCCTTATTAAAAGGTACAAAAAACAATGGAAGAGTATTTTGGATACAGCATTGCATCCAGTCTGGTGAAACTGGCCAGGGTTTAATTCCCGATCATTTATGCTATTTTGCTTGTTACTCAGTGTTGCTGTTCTGTTGTTGTTAACTTGTTTTGTCTATTGTTTTTGTTTTTGTCTTGCTCCTTTTTGTTTTGGGGGTTTTTTGGTTTTCTTTTTTCTTTATATTTTTCTTCTCTTTAAACTCTAGACACCAGGCAGGGAAGGGTTGTTAGGGAAATTCTTATAAAGATCTACAGCTGGAGCTTACCATGATAAATGCTACTAGTTTGCCATCCTTATGCAGTGGGGACAGTATGACTGAAAGAGAAAGTACATAGATGCTGCAAGTTAATATTGTATGCTATTACTTATATTCAGACAGATCTCCTGCTATATGTATAATTTAAAGGAGTTGTGTAGCACTCATGCACTTTATCCATGTTTGTTTTTTTGTTTTTAATTACAATTTAAATAAATATCAATTATTGTTATCATAAATAATACTATTGTATCTTTTTCTATTTGAATTTATTTTACTTTTATATATACACACTGTATCACAAAAGATTTGTAAGGCCAGCCCCGTATATAGCTGAACAATGTCAACTCTCAGTATTTTTAATAGAATTTTATTGCAGTTGTAAGCAAAAATATTATTGCTGCAATGTTTGTACAAAGAAATAAAAAGCCATTATTAGTATTCGTTAAACACTCAAAATTGCAATGTACATGTATCAGCCTTCAGGTTCCAATGAGGCATTTTTCTTTCTGCAGGTTCCACAGGTATGATGCTAATCATTAAACAATTTTACATGTGTACTGAAAGAAACAAACCTTTTTGGTTGGTCTGTAGTTCATTTACAGGAGGCAGTAGAGCCAAAGAGGGATCTTCTGTGTCAATGCTATGTGCAACCACCCGTTTCTTGCTGTTGATGGCCTCCCTAATGGCAAATATAATCCATGGTTTATTCTGTTTTTAGTGCTCAGTCAGCTTTAATAGTGAAGCCTGTGTTACAATACATGTAAGTGCATTGGACTCTCATTACTGTCCCTCAATAAACAAAAATTAACTATGAAAAATAATAAATTTTAAAAATATGGAAATAATTAGCAATTAATGAATGAGGCTGAGTAGGATATGAAGCATTAAGCAGATTGAGGAGGGTGTTATCGGACGAGGTGGATGATACCCTCTGAGATCTGCTTAATTCTTTATATCATACCTGTACAAAAGCCAAATTCATTAATTGCTTTATTATTCATTGAAAATAATTCTTAGTTTAAAAACAAAGCTAAAACAACCTAATACCAGCATCGATGTTAAGTTTATCTTTGATAGTGTATGTTTAGGTTTGTCCAGCTCCACAAATATTCTTCAAATAGCGGATGTCGCCCTCCGAGTTGTCTTCTTGCTGTTTTTGATATGCTTTAAGCCATTATTTCCCCTAGTTCCAGCTGTAGTTCCTACATATACTCATGAAACGAGTGAAGTGTCCGCCATTTTAGTTTTCACAAATATGGAGACAACTCAATCTCATCCCCAGGTCTTCTCGGTTAACGGTGCATTAACCTATAGAAGGCTTCATTGTTGACATCATTTCCTCATTAAACACAAAAATCTTCCAAATTTGGTCATCAGTAACTGGTTATGGTGAATTATGCATGTGCTTTTAGCCAATCAGAATTGGGGAAATATTTCGAATGAATAATAAACATTATTAAGAGATTACAGCCACTGAGGTCCACTTCAAAATACAGGGTGTCTGCTTAAGATAGGGTCTGCTAAAGTATGAAGTTCAGACCATGTTACCATTGTAAAACTCTTTTAAAACTTCAGGGCCCAGTTGTTCAAAAGGTGGATAACGCTATCCATTGGATAAATCTCTATTCACTGGATAACACAATTGATTTTCCTAATACTTGTCCACTGAATAGCGATTTATCGGGTGGATAGTGTTATCCACCGTTTGAACAAGTACCGGAGCCTGATCTTATTTAAAATGCAAAAAGGATATGGTGTTTCTTGGAGGAGGGCATGACATAAAATTCTGAGAAATAATCTGTTACCTGACAATCCCAGTGTGAGGTAGCATAGGCGTGTTGATGCCAGGCCTTGCAAGAGCAAGAAGTTCATCAGACTCAGGACTTAACACAAACACCAATGCATCAGCCTGCAGATACAAAATGGCTCATATTTTTATTATAAACTGGTTGATATTTGCAACTACACATACACAAACCAAAAACAATTGGAAATATGGTAGCATTTTTTACAGGGTTCTCATTAAGTGCTAGCAACTGGCTAAAAAACGAGGTACTTTGAGCTATGAGCTGTCTACTTTTGAGGGAAAATGGGTAAAGTGAGGGGGTAATTATAAGCCTCAAATTGCCTACACCACTGCTGATTGCTAAGCCACCTACTAATTTTCACTAATGTACTCTCAACTAATACGAATGTACATGGATGGTGTTCAGTCTGGTGTCAACATTGAGGCTTAAAGGGTGAACTTAATACAGGTCCTAAGTAAGGGTATAAGAACATACAAGGAAATGGCGTTTAGCCAGTGTTTAACAAAACTGTGTCTAAGCCATTTTCAGTCTGCCCAACACTTTTATAAAACACCATTATTGTGAAAAGTTTCTTGAAAGCATAAGGGATAGACTTGAAATTACATGTACATGCAGCACTTATTTTCTTAAAATTATACCCACTAAGAAAGATATTGGGGTGCCAACGATTTGCTAAATGACAGCCTAACAAGTTAGACAAACCGACCCACAGTGTATAGCCAAAAATATATGAGTTGGCAATAGAACTACATGAATCTACTTACTGGCAGTCATATTCAAAAGCTGACTTATTCAGCATTTATAAAATGCTTATTCAGCTTTTAGTGAATTCCTCTGGAAAAGAGCTACCAACGGAAATTTCAGCTTTTAATTTTGTTTACGTTAGCAAACATTCTTTGTCAACATACATGTAGTTTATTAAAATTAATTTTGTTTCCCTCCCCCACCATAGCAGTAGAAACATTCCCTTTCATAAGTGGCCCACATTTTGCAACAGCTATTACTGATAAGTACTTGTCAAAACAAACTTGAGCATGCTTGATGCTACCAACTTAGCATACAACTTGGAAATGGAGAAATGCCATTGACCATTCATGGCTGGAAGTACTAGAAACTGTCTTCAGCCCATTAAATGCAAATTACAATTTTAGAAATATTTTGACCCAAGATCCAAGAACTTATTACAGGTATTGTTGATACCATTGCCAAAAGAAAGCTTGAGCTCACTTCATGCAATATTATTATTCAAGCATCCAAGTTGGATCTGCAGAAATGTTATTGACCATTCACAGATGGAAGTATTAGAAACTGTCTTCAGCTGCCTTAAATGCAAATAACAATTCAAAAATGTTTTGACCCAGTTGATGCATAAATTTACACCTCAGAGGCAACCACATGAATTTCAAGGACTTTTGCAGATGCTTGTAAGGAAATTCATAACACATGTTTGTTTTTTTTGCAAATAAAGTTGTAATGGACAGAAAATCCATCTATTCGAACGTCCTATAAATGTGGAGTAAATTAATTGGAATACCCTGCTGCATCAGGGTGCTTTTGGCAGACATTTGTAAATTATACATAACCTAGAAATAAAAGCGTGGTGCACTATGAAAAAATATTGGTACTTCTTGTACATACGATTTTAATAACAACGACAAGTACACTGATTTCACACCCAGCTTTAATCCCCTGTATTCTTATTTTCCACTTTTAATTGCACAAATCTCCTTAATTACAGGACACAAAAATTAAACAATGAAAGTATTTTTAATCCTCCATCGCACATTCTAAAACATGCACATGTAAACAATGCTCATTGGGGAACATTGTTAAAACACAAGAAAGGTATTTCAAAGCACAAGGCACTGGAAAATTAAATCGCCAAGAATGTAACACAGAAATCGAGCTTGTGGTATTTACAGACGGTAAATCGACCTGCCAGAGTTTCAATTAAGCCCTTACGTGACCTATTAAAGAATATGAAAAACACCACTTTACGTCAAGCTTTAGGCAACACAAACAAAATTCGATTTTCTGTGTGCTTTCAATTTGTGAATTTTAAAATCGCTTGAATAGAATAACAATTTCGTCCTTATTATACGGCCAAAAACAACCTAAATGATTCATCGCCCTCAAAATGGTTCGATCACCACGTTTAGAAATAAACACAATCTCATCTACTTACTTTACACTTTACACATAGCTTCTAAAGACCATGAGCGGCTGTTTTAAACCTTGTGAAAGCTAATGAATTTTGAGCTATGTAAAATGTAAATATTCTCAAGTGGACGCCTTCAGGTCGTACCATTTCTTCTTTAGCTTCAAGAAGGAATTGTTACGACGACCCACTTAGATGTAAATACGAAGTTCGCGTGTTCTATATGTAAAAAAGGAGCTCAAATTACAAATCCCGCTATACCGGAAATTTTGCAAAACACGAAAACTTTATACGAAGTGGAAATGGCGTCATTATTTTGGTTTTACCAGAGTCAAAATAATGAATTTTTTGCGGCGACCTAAGGCGAAAACGGAGATACAATATAAGCGTTTAAATAAATGACACAAATTGATAGTATTTATATGCATTTGGAAATATGCGTCCGTTTGCTTGCTAGGTGACGGTCTGCATTGTTATCAAGTGTCGCTAACGAAATCAACTTTGCCAATTTAAGCAGCAGTTGTAAGCTTTATTCGTTTTTTTTTTTTAGCCGTCATACTAACGATGGAGAAACAAAATTGCAATGAATATCTCAATAACTGAACGAACTAGGGACGAATAAGGTGAAAATCACCCATCCCAAAAAGAAAAAAAAATTACGAAAGGTCCACGGCCATAAAACACGGATGTGATTTTCTGAAATCGATGAAACTATGATGCTTTTGTGTTTCAAAATTGAAGATGTAAGATAACAGGTACACCGATCGGAATTTTATTGAGTCCTCTACCAGGCGCTGTTCTGAAACGTAAACAAACTATTTTTGTGGGCGAAAACAGACCTTGGAGAAGTGATGCGTGAACTTCATGCTTTGACTTAGCTTACCACTTGCGGCAAAAGCAGATGGATTGCCCTTTCAGCGCTCTCAGCCATGGACTTCAGGCCGCTCGCAAAGGTCAGGCACGAAAGAACATCCTGCAAAGGCAAATGAGAGGGGCTTCACTATTAAACTTATTAAACCGTCTGAATAGCCAGTCCACTCATGCGTTCTTATTACAAAATATACGTTTGGTTAGCGTAAAGGTAACACAACCGATGGCAATGAAGCCAGCAAGTGTCATTCATTTTGAAAAATAGCCAGTTGCCAGTTAAAAACGTATCGGTTGCAGGAACCTGAAGGTGTAAGCTACCTTCCGTTTAAATCGTTACTTGAGCTGGATCAACGTGATGACAAGCTTACAGCGAGGAGCGTTTAAATCCCTGCAAGGTTCGTTTGCATTTTAAAGAGGCGAGCTGTACTTACTTGCGTGGCCACTGACAAGTGCAACGTACATCGCTTCGCTTCGCCTCTGCTCTCCTGCGACAAACTTCTCAACATATTTACAACCCACACTAAACCTGAAACTAACATATGGAAGGGCGCAAGAAGCACTCTTGCCCTACTTTAAAGTTTAGAGACGACACTAAGGAACCCATAGCTTTGAGGTTTTAGTAAAAACTTCAGTCCGCATGCAAATCAGTTACACTAGCGCTCATTTGTCAAAATGCGGCTCTTGAACGATTCTAAATATGGCAGGCAGTTCGCGATAGCGCACATCTGATTGGCTGTAAAAATTCGCGCTAAATTTTTCTGTCAAGAGAAAGGCTGCTTTTATCAATGTTGTTGTTAAATATTCCGCTTATTATTACAGTATTATCACTTTTTTTAGAAAAAAAATTAGTATTATGAAGTCTTTCGCTTTCAAAAAATTCGTTCCTTTTTTTAATTTTTACAAGAAAAAATAAATACATAAATAAACTTGACGGGAATGTTCAATTACCCCAGCCAAAAGGCCTTTATCGCTCTAAAAACTGCAATCCCGTAGTTAATGAAATTTAACATATTTAAAACTCGTCATTTGAGCACTTCAGAATGACTTTATTACATTTAGATTTATGAGTACCCGACATTTTTGTTTCATCTGATCTTCATCCAGTCCAGTAGGTTTCCTTAATTTTGTTTTCTTTCGAATCATTTTACTTCACGCAAATTCAGCTAAACGTTACTTATCAAATTACTTTTTTTTGCCTACTGATATATCATTGTTGTCGTTGGATGTTGATGTTATTTTAATTTTAAATATATTTTTGAACATGAGTCGGGTGAGTATTTTAATTTATGACATTAGACCAAGTTGCTTTTATTAAGCATTATTTTAAAAAGTAAAAAATAATAAAAATAATATTAATAATAACACTAATGACAAAATAAAAGTTACAACAAAACTCTAGCCGGGTCTTATTTAATCGACGGGAATACACTACAGAAAAACATATTTCCGTATGCTGCCATACGGAAATATGTGACTGAACATGCAACCTTTTATATCAATAGTAGTCTTTGTCGCTCTGCTACTGACGGGAGGATTTAAATACATTAAGGAAGCTTTGAAGACGCCGAAAACAATTCAGCTGCAAACAACGTGGCAAATGTACGTTATTAATGGTTCTTGGACCGGAGTTACACGAAGTACTATTTCCGAAAATTCAACCATTCACACCATTGAAAGGAAATATTTCATCACGATCGGTTAGCTAGGTGATGAACTGAGCCCAGCCTACTGTACTGTAGCTTGCCTTTCAACGCGGTGAATATTTAACCTTGGCCTGTACCATCGCCTCCCATTATTTCTTCTTTTCCTTTCTTAACTATGTTTGTTTGTTTTGTTTTTGTTTGGTTTCCTTTTTTTTCCTCTATATTTTGGAATGTGAAATTAGTTCCTGCAGAAGGAATTTAACTGTACAGTGTGTCTACTGTACCATTATTAAAATAAATTTAATCCAAATTCAAGAATCACTGAATCAGATTGAATCTGATTTTCAGTTTAACTAAAATTGATGAAGAGCTTTTTACCAGAACATTTTCATGCTTTGAGAGATTTTTGATAAGCAGCTGAGAACATTCATAGAGACAAAAAGCGTATGAATCTAAGCGAAGTACGTGGCTTACCATTTGAATTAGTACAATAAATTACATCAATCATGATCAGCATATAGTCTACGAAAGAACACACCCCTCGATCTGGTCACATGAGTAGGGCCTGCTGGCACACTTCCATGAGACGGCTTGGAGCCCCTTATCAGAGTTACGTTTGTTGAAAATATAGTAGGCCGCGTGAATGATGTACGGTCGAACCTCTCCACAACCGCAACCTTGGGGATAGTAGAAAGCGGCCGTTATGGGGAGGTAAGGGTGTAATATGACAAATTTTTCTTTAGGAAGTACAACATGTTTATTGAGCTAAGTTGATGCTTACTGTATCCCATAATGATAATCCAATCATATATAACATTCAGAGATGAAATTCTAAAAAAAAAGACATGAACAACGTTTTTAATCAAAATGTTAACGTGAGAAAACGAGCAGGGTTCGCAACATTCGCTACAAGTTCGTAGACAATTCATGTTGACTTCAGCAGTTAAATTGGAACACAATCAAAATACTATCGATTGCATGGCATGATTAATAATCAATGAGCCACACGGGTCAAATTTTTATGACCATTCCTGACCTTTTCTTCAGTCACTGATAAAAAAACTGACCGTGGTCGAGAGGTCTCTTGGCAGTTGTGGACGCACTTAATTAGTAGCCGTTCAGCCATTGTAGAGAGGTTTAAATAAGAGCTAATGTATGGACTGTCCACCGGGCCAAAATAAAAAAGTGGCTGTTGTGGAGGTGTGGCCGTTACGTTAGTGGAGGTTCGACTTTACCTTTTTTAAATGGTACAACTATACCAATGCCCCTAAGGCAATCACGTCCACACGAATCTGCACATTTTTGAAACCGCATATCTTTTTTTTATCCGGATTCGTGTGAACAGTGCCTTAAAACGCCTCTGGAGAGCAGTTTCAAAACAATACGGTTTCGGTGACCGAATTGACTGGTTTCGTGTGAACGGAAGGCCGATCATTAATATCAAAAGAGTATGCAGTTTCAAAAGTATCTGGATTCGTGTGGACGAAGCCTAAGGCCCCGTCCACACGTATCCGTTTCTGTTCGAAAACAGATATTTTTTTTCCCTCCGGTCTGGCCTACCGTCCATACATATCTGATGAAAATGGTCACCGACATCGCCTCTTTTCAAAAACTCTCTCAAGACTGCAGGGTTTTCGGTAGCATTTGGAAGTACCGGATGCAGTGTTTCAGCTGGCGGACGTGCACCGTTCGCGCCGCTGGCACGAACGTTGAGTGCCGGATGCACCAACCCCTAAGGGGGTCCGGGGGCAGGCCCCCCGGGAAATTTGTAAAATTGGACTCTCTATACTAGAGTGCAACTGCTCCTGCATTCCCTGGACCGAAATAGGGTAACCAGGAACGTCTTTTAAGGCGTTAAAAAATGCTCATAAAAAAAGAAATATTTGACTGATTTGGCAATTATAATTATCTGTTTGCAGTTGTTCGTTTTTTAGTTGATTCCAAAGCGAACTCCAATCGGAATAAGTGTACGAATCACAGAGAACCCTGCAAAGCTGCGGCAAAATAAATGTTGCACATCTAGGATTAATCATTATTCTTAAATACATACACAGGAAAAAATAACGGATTCCCATTTTTGGATATTTTAGGGTATTTAAAGAATACCCATAAACATCCCAAATTTAGCAAAGTGAGACAAGTCCCAAACAGGGAATTCCCAACCAAGTTCCCTGATTGGGACTTGTCTCACTCTTCCAAATTTGGGATTTTTGTGGGTATTCTTTAAATACCCTAAAATATCCAAAAATGGGAATCGGTTATTTTTTTTCTGTGATAATACACTTACTGTCAACTTGTCTTTTCTTCGCCGATGGCGCAAAAAAAATCGTTTAAAACTTTTCCTTCCGGTGAGATGATGTACAAAGATTTACAAATGAAAGGTGAGAAAGACTGATTGGGACAGATGCTCTCTAATCAAAGGTCAGGGTCAGTTGTCGGCGAACTTGTCCGGTCAGTTATTATAGCTGGCAGGGGAGGGGGGAAGGGATAAGGAATGATGAATAATGATTTTATTATACTTGTCTATGACAGGAATAATCTCTATTTTTCCGATTGTATGCATTACAAAACTAAGCGAGTAAAATAAGGGTGAGGTAATTCTTTGGTTAATAAATGGTAAAAAACGATTTTCACACTTAGAAAATAATTATTTCGTGTGTAAAATACCTGTGACATCAGACGTCTGAAACCAGACATAGGTCAGACATCAGATGTCTGACACCAGACGTCTGACATTAAACATCAGACGTCAGAAACCAGACATCATACAAGAGACGTTGAAAACAAACTTAAATTAGACATAAGACATCAGACGTTTGACATTTGACGTCTAATATCTGAAATCAAACGTCTGCTTGCAGACTTCTGATGTGATAAATGTATGATTTCTGATGTCACACATCTGATTTCAGACGTCTAATGATCACTCGTATCATAACATCTGGCATCAGACGTCTGACGTCTGACATGAAACATCATACTTATAACAGAAATCAGACGTTTGACATGAGACATCATACATATATCAGACAAGGGACGTCCTACATATAAATTATGAAATCAGACGTGTGATATCATTCATCAGACGTCGGATTCATTTCATCAGACGTCTAAAATCTGACATCAGACGTCCGATTCCAGAAGTCAAACATTTGATTTCAGACGTCTTATGTCTGAGGTCAGACGTCTAACATCTGACATCAGTCATCAGACGTCTGACATCAGTAGTATAGGAGGGACCGAATTAACCCCTTTTTTGGGGGGGAATCTCATTAAGGTGGGGGGGAATAAATTAACGCCGATGACGTCATAGGCTATTGTCTTGATCTCATGAATAAAATGCGCAGGAATCTCATTAAGATAAGGTCGTGTGCTATTTAAAATTCGTTTAGGTTTTCTAGTTACTTTAAGGTCGATAAACGTCTTCGTTTTCTATTGGTTAGTTAGAAAATAAGAAAAGTTTTCATTGGTTAATTCATAGTGCCTGAGGAGTGGAGTCAAACTTGTTTCTGACTTAAAATCACTGAGACGTAACGTAATTATGCACTTCCTATTTCCTGCTGCTGTGATTGTCCTTGTTCCGGTTCACTGATTTTTGGCGGGCAAATCGTGTATATTAAAGAGGGTAAAGGCCAACTAGCTCTTTTTTTTACACTGCAAGCAATGTTTTACTTACCCCTCTCCTTTTCATTTTTTATTTTCCTCCTCCTCCACAATTTTATCATTTTCCTTCCTCAAATTATTTATTCCCTCCTCCTCCTCCTCCTCATTTTTATTGTTTTCCCTCCTCCTACTCCTCCTCCTCATTTTTGTTTTCCCTCCTCCTCCTCCTCCTCCTCCTCATTTTTGTTTTCCCTCCTCCTCCTCCTCCTTTTTATTGTTTTCCCTCCTCCTCCTCCTCCTCCTCCTGCTCCTCCTTTTTATTGTTTTCCCTCCTCCTCCTCCTCCTCCTCCTCCTCCTCATTTCTATTGTTTTCTCTCCTCCTCATTTTATTGTTTTCTCTCCTCCTCCTCCTCCTCCACATTTCTATTGTTTTCCCTCACCACCACCACCACCACCGCCACATTTTTATTGTTTTCCTCCACCCACCACCACCACCACCGCCACCACATTTCTATTGTTTTCCCTCCACCACCACCACCACCACCACCACCACATTTCTATTGTTTCCCTCCACCACCACCACCTCCACCGCCACCACATTTCTATTGTTTTCCCTCCACCACCACACCACCACCACCGCCACCACATTTCTATTGTTTTCCCTCCACCACCACCACCACCACCACATTTCTATTGTTTTCCCTCCACCACCACCACCACCACCACCGCCACCACATTTTTATTGTTTCCCTCCTTGAGTTTGGCCTTTTAGGCCTGATTTTGGCCTCTTTGGCCTTTTGAGGGAAACAATGAAAATGTGGTGGCGGTGGTGGTGGTGGTGGTGGTGGAGGGAAAACAATAGAAATGTGGTGGCGGTGGTGGTGGTGGTGGTGGTGGTGGAGGGAAACAATAGAAATGTGGTGGCGGTGGTGGTGGTGGTGGTGGTGGTGGTGGAGGGAAAACAATAGAAATGTGGTGGCGGTGGTGGTGGTGGTGGTGGAGGGAAAACAATAGAAATGTGGTGGCGGTGGAGGTGGTGGTGGTGGAGGGAAAACAATAGAAATGTGGCGGTGGTGGTGGTGGTGGTGGGGGAGGGAAACAAAAGAGGTGGCGGTGGTGGTGGTGGTGGTGGAGGGAAAACAATAGAAATGAGGAGGAGGAGGAGGAGAGAAAACAATAAAAATGAGGAGGAGAGAAAACAATAGAAATGAGGAGGAGGAGGAGGAGGAGGAGGAGGAGGGAAAACAATAAAAATGAGGAGCAGGAGGAGGAGGAGGAGGAGGAGGAGGAGGGAAAACAATAAAAATGAGGAGGAGGAGGAGGGAAAACAAAAAATGAGGAGGAGGAGGAGGAGGAGGGAAAACAAAAATGAGGAGGAGGAGTAGGAGGAGGAAAACAATAAAAATGAGGAGGAGGAGGAGGAGGGAATAAATAATTTGAGGAAGGAAAATGATAAAATTGTGGAGGAGGAGGAAAATAAAAAATGAAAAGGAGAGGGGTAAGTAAAACATTGCTTGCAGTGTAAAAAAAAGAGCTAGTTGGCCTTTACCCTCTTTAATATACACGATTTGCCCGCCAAAAATCAGTGAACCGGAACAAGGACAATCACAGCAGCAGGAAATAGGAAGTGCATAATTACGTTACGTCTCAGTGATTTTAAGTCAGAAACAAGTTTGACTTCACTCCTCAGGCACTATGAATTAACCAATGAAAACTTTTCTTATTTTCTAACTAACCAATAGAAAACGAAGACGTTTATCGACCTTAAAGTAACTAGAAAACCTAAACGAATTTTAAATAGCACACGACCTTATCTTAATGAGATTCCTGCGCATTTTATTCATGAGATCAAGACAATAGCCTATGACGTCATCGGCGTTAATTTATTCCCCCCCACCTTAATGAGATTCCCCCCCAAAAAAGGGGTTAATTCGGTCCCTCCTATACTACTGACATCAGACATCAAACATATATCAGACGTCTGACATCAGATGTCTACAATCAAACATCATACATATATCATGCAGACAACCGACATCTTACATCCTGACATCAAACATATATCAGACATTTGACATCAGACATCTAAAATAAGACATCATACATGTATCATGCAGACATCGATCATCTTACATCTGCAATAAGGTGTATGACATTACAAATCAAACATATATCAGACATCTGACATTAGACATCATAAATATATCAGACACCAGATGTCTTACATCTGAAATCATACCACTGACATTTGACATCAACCATATATTAGACATCTGACATCTGAAACCCCAAATCATACAAATATTATGCAGATATCAGACATCTTACATCAGACGTCATAGATCAAACATATATCAGACGTCTGACATGAGACATCATATATATGTCACACATCAGACGTCTGATATCAGATATGTGTTTTAGTGACATCAGACGACGGACATCAGACATACATCAGACATCAGATGTCTGACAAAAAACATCAGATACCAGACATCATACATGAGACGTTTACTACAAATTTTAGACATAAGGCATCAGACGTCTGACATTTGACGTCCAATTTCTGATGTTAGACATCTGATGTGTGATAAATGTATGATTTCTGATGTCAGACATCTAATGTCTGATATAAGTATGATGTCTCATGTCAGACACCAGACGTCTGACACTAGACATCTGACGTTATACATCAGACGTCTGACTTCTCACATGAGATACCTGACATCAGACGTATCATAACATCTGTCATCAGACATGTGTTTTGGTGGCATGCCTGACGTCAAACGTCTGATAACAAACATCAGACGTCACATCTTAAGTCCAACATCATACATCTGACGTAAGACATACATCAGACATCAGATGTCTGACATATATCAGACACCAGACATCATACATGAGGCGTTCCCTACAAATTTTAAACATAAGACATTTGACGTCTAATGTCTGATGTTAGACGTCTGATGTGTGATAAATGTATGATTTCTGATGTCAGACATCTGATGTCAGATGTCTAATGTCTGATATAAGTATGATGTCTCATGTCAGACAACAGACGTCTGACAATAGACATCTGACATTATAAATCAGACGTCTGACTTCTCACATGAGATACCTTAGGGACATCAGACGTATCATAACATCTGGCATCAGACGTACATCAGAAGTCGGACCTCAGACATACATCAGACATCAGATGCCTGACATAGAACGTCTGCCAACAAACACCAGATGGCACATCTAAAGTCCAACATCATACAAATATTATGCAGAGATCACAGATCAAACATATATCAGACGTCCGACATCAGACATCATACGCATGTCACACATCAGACGTCACATCCCATGTGTTTTGGTGCCATCAGATGCCTGACATCAGACAGACATCAGATGTCTGCCATCAGACAACAAACATCAGACACCAGACAGTCTGATAACAGACGTCTAATGACAGATCTTTCGTAACGGACGTCTGATGTCAGACGTCTGATGTCTGATGACAAATGTCTAACAACAGAGGTCTGATGACAGAGGTATGATATCAGACGTCTGATGTCAGATGTCTGATGACAGATGTCTGAAAAAAGACGTCTGATATCAGAGGTCTGATGACAGATGTCAGACGTCTGATGTGAGATGTGTGATGACAGATGTTTGATGTCAGACGTCTGATCATGACGGGCTTAGGCTACAAAAAAAATTCTGACCAAGAGGTCTTCTAATCTCGAACATTACTTGTCACCGCATGCCAGAAACAATCAATGAAGCCTTTTTTTTTCTCTCAGTATCTTGTTTCATTTGTTAGATTTACTGAGGTTGTCGCGACTGTCGCGTGTGAATATTTCGCTAAAGTTTCTGTCGCTTTACTGCATAACGCTGGTTGCATTTGCGAAGCTATGAGCAAAATGGCTAGATTTCTAATTACTCCTGGCAAGTGTTAAATCTACTTTAATTTAACGGGAAGATGCCGGCAAAACGAATCCGTTTTAACCTACGTCAAGTTCGACCACTACACTGCTAAACGAGAGTGGCAAATTATTTCTGTAGGAAATTCTTACTTGGTTAGCGACTTTGGTAAGTTTAGCTTTGTTTAGCCGAGTAATTGATGGTAAGTCGTGATTTTTAATGTTTCGGTTTTTTGTCGATGAAAAATACCGAGAAAAAATATCGAGCCGAAATTATTTTTTTCGTACGTGTTCTCTGATGATGTATTTCACATAATTTTTGATAATGTATTACAAAATTCTGTCCAGATTTCTCGATATTTTATCAGTTTCACTCAATCACACGCCGCCCAACAAACGATCACTAGCCTCTAGCAATTTGGCGCCGGCTTTCCTATTTTGCTTTTGCATTTTGATCACCGTCTCATGAAAGTGCTTTTAATTATTTGTGGCGGGAAATATGTACCGCGCGCGTTTGTTTGGCGCCCAGATCATTGACATCAGTGGAAGAGACTCCAGACAGGTAAGAAAACTTACCAATTATATCAGTAGCAATTGATGATTAAAATTATAATTCTGGATTATTCTATTCTAGTTCAACACTCGAGAGAGTCAGCTCTTTTCTCAAAAAAATTTCACAGACAAGTAGCCTCGCTGGGTCATGCAGGGTCCCCTTGTTTCCTGAGCTTTTGTTATCTGCGTTGCATAGTATTAACCTGTAGTATCCTGGGTAGTGTATACCTGAAATCTACAGTTAACTCGAAAAATGCTCTAATCAATGCTGTAGTGTCCTGGGTAGTGTATACCTGAGATCTACAGTTAACTTGCAAAAATGCTGTAATCATTCCTGATCCTCTGTAGTGTATACCTGAAATCTACAGTTAACTCGTAAAAATGCTCTAATCAATGCTGTAGTATCCTATACCTGCCAACTTTTTCTGAGATATAAGCGTGAGATTTTTATCCTGGGAGTGCTGGGATTTTTGAAGACGACACGATCATTTCCGAAGGTTCTCGAAGACGTCCGAAGTCTGCCGAAGTCTGCCAAAGGCGAGCTCGCTCCCAGTGCTTTTCACTTCAAAAATCAGAGATCTCGAGGAAGGTATTGCCATTTATTCATTTTACACATGGTTTTCGTTCCTTACATGGGTCTGAGTTAACATATTTTTGGAAATTGTGTCAAGCAGGACGGCAACAACTCACATTTTTCAATCAGGCGTGAGAAATTGGCCCACAGGCGTGAGCCGGCGTGAGATCGAAGTTTTCAACCCGCAGGCGTGAGACTCACGCCTAAGGCGTGAGAGTTGGCAGGTATAGTATCCTGGGTAGCGTATACCTGAAATCTACAGTTAACTTGCAAAAATGCTCTAATCATTCCTGTAGTATCCTGGGTAGTGTATACCTGAAATCTACAGTTAACTCGTAAAAATGCTCTAATCATTCCTGTAGTATCCTGGGTGGCGTATACCTGAAATCTACAGTTAACTTGCAAAAATGCTCTAATCATTCCTGTAGTATCCTGGGTAGTGTATACCTGAAATCGACAGTTAACTTGCAAAAACACTCTAATCAATGCTGTAGTATCCCGGCTAATGTATACCTAAAAAATACATAACATTGACTCATTTGACTTATGGAGGTGACAATCTTATTCAACTCTTACTCTTTTTTAATATTCATGGTCAATTAACAGCTTTCTCTCAATCCATCTTATTTTTTAGCACGCGCTCGAACTTGATTTTGGCACGAGTGTTGTCTTAACAAAGCGGAGTAAAAGAGCAGTATAAGAACATGTATTGCAGTATTTTGTATTTTGATCTAGGAACCTCTGAATTTGGCGATTTTGCGATAATGACATATCGCCAGGACTATTTCATTTGCTTGATATAAAAGCAGTTCAAAAAAATCTTAAATCATATTTAGTACTTGTCTGTTAATTGTTGTTTCTGTCGGCTTTATAACGATTTGATGCCTTTACATACTGATACAGGACCATAAAGTAGTTACCGCGTTTGTTAAATTTGGTAATGTTAAATTAGAGTATAAGGAGCTACTTTTACGAATTTTACGAAAAACATTTTCCCGGCCTTTTAGGAAGCGACTTAAATAGTTTCAAAGTTGCAGGGCAGTCACAAAACTGAATTCTTGAGTTTACCTCCATTTCATACTATAACTTACTGCCCGAGACTGAAAAAGGCGCAATGTAAAATGTTTATGGCGTTTTATTATTACCAAAATAGTAAGTGCCTCGGAAGAGGGTTAGCCGAGCAGAAAAAGATTTAAACCTTGCTTTAATCGGATATTGCGGTTACTTTCATTTCAGTTTATGGTAGCTTGAGTTGCTATTTTGTTGGCAATTTACGGAAGTCCTAGGGTATTCAGCTAACACCTCAAGAGCCTAGAGTTGTCAGACCTTGGTTTTGAATTACTTATGCAAATTAGCTGGCTGCACATTGAATGTGCAGCCAGCTAATTTGCATGAAATTTTTTTTGCGCTTCAAAGCTCGTCATGCTTATGTGTCATGACAGATGTCTGATGTCAGACGTCTGATGACAGATGTCTGATAACAGAAGACTGATGTCAGACGTCTGATGACAGAAGTATGATGTCAGACGTCTAATGTCAGACGTCTGATGACAGATGTCTGATGTCAGACGTCTGATGACTGATAACACGTCCGACGTCAGACGCCTGATGACAGACGTCTCATGTGTTATGTGTGATGACAGATGTTTGATGTCAGACGTCTGATGTCTTATGTGTGATGACAGATCTTTGATGTCAGATGACTGTCTAATGTCTCAAGAAAGACGTCTGATGACAGAGGTATGATGTCAGACGTCTGATGACAGATGTCTCACAACAGACGTCTGATGTCTTATCTGTGATAACAAATGTCTGTGGTATGATGTCAGACGTCTGATGTCAGATGTCTGATGACAGATGTCTGACAACAGACGTCTGATAACATGACAGAGATCTGCTGTCAGTGTCAGACGCCTGATGACAGATGTCTGACAACAGACGTCTGACAACAGATGTATCATGTTAGACGTTTCATGTCAGATGTGTAATGACAGATGTTTGATGTCAGACATCTGATGTCTTATGTGTGATGACAGATGTCTGATGTCAGACGTCTAATTACTGATATCTGATAACAGACGTCTGATGACAGAGGTATGATGGCAGAGGTCTGATGACAGATGTCTGTTGTCAGACGTCTGATGACAAAGGTATGATAACCGATGTCAGACGTCTGATGACAGATGTCTGATAACAGGTGTCTGATGTCAGACGTCTGATGACAGTGGTATGATGTCAGAACTCTGAAGACAGAAGTATGATGTCAGACGTCTGATGTCAAATGTCTGATGACAGATGTCTGACAACAGACATCTGATATCATGACAGAGGTCTGATGTCGCACGTCTGATGACAGAGGCATGATGTCAGACATCTGATATCAGATGTCTGATGACAGATGTCTGATGTCAGACGTCTGATTACAGATGTCTCATAACACGTTCGATGTCAGACGCCTGATGACAGACGTCTCATGTGTTATGTGTGATGACAGATGTTCGATGTCAGACGTCTGATGTCTTATGTGTGATGACAGATCTCTGATGTGAGATGACTGATGTCTAATGTCTCAAGATAGACATCTGATGTCAGACGTCTGACATCATACCTCTGTCATCAGACGTCTGACAACAGACGTCTATCTTGAGACATTAGACATCAGTCATCTTACATCAGAGATCTGTCATGACAGAAGTATGATGTCAGACGTCTGATGTCAGATGTCTGATGACAGATCTCTGATGTCAGATGACTGATGTCTAATGTCTGAAGATAGACGTCTGATGTCAGACGTCTGATGACAGAGGTATGATGTCAGACGTCTGATGACAGAAGTATGATGGACAACATATTGTGGAGTAAGACGTAGTTCTGGAAAAAACTGTTTATTTAATTAATCCAAGCAAATGTGTCCAGTATAGTCAAGAACCTATGCAAGCGGCTGGTCGAACAATGTGACAGCAGCTGTGAGAGCGAACGTAAGAAGAATTCGATTTTGAAAATTACCAGGGCCGACGATCGCCTTTTCTTTTCTGGTCAAAACTAGCGCAGCGGTCCCTCCCTCATGTCGCGCATTTTTGCACGTGCCCGTTTGCGGTCATGGCGGAGCGTCAAGGTCGACAGTGGTTGTCGATGAGCGAGCGATTATCGTGCAGTTGCAGTGGGTTTTGTGGAACCAGCGAGAATCGAGCAAGAAGCCGGAGCACACGTTACCTGCAGATTAGCCGATGGCAATTTGGAGCGGATTCGTAGATTATTCTCAAATTTATAGCGCTTCGCGTGGAGGCGCGTGGGATGGTCCGTTTGTTTTGTCGCCAGCCATCAATTCTTCTTTATTGGATATTACCTACGATCGCAAAACTCGGCAAAATGCCACTTAAAGCGGCCAGGAAAGACAAGGAGGCGTTCAGTTAAAGGTATGTTGGCTTTGTTTTGTTATATTTTGATTTTTGGACTATTTTAGTTCATGAGAGTTTCGGCGACTCGTCTGATGATTTTGTCCATGCTGACACACACTACGTCTGGGCAGCCTGTGTACACACTATGTCTGGGCCGCATGTGAGGATAGTAGAATAGGGAGTTTAATTTCCAGGAAGTTGAAAAGCGCGGTTATTAATTCCAACTCGCTCACTTTTCAAATGACCTCTCCTGAAGTTTAATTCTTAAGAAACGTAAACTAACTTTCCACGAGAAAGAGAGATATAAATTTGCCGTTGTCTGTTTCTGTTCTAGTCCATAAAAAAACAAGAATCGCCAAAAGGCGATTTTTAACTGGGCTGCAAAGCGGCTATTTTTTCTGAGGGGAGGGGGCGGCTATACACACTCAGGCTACCATAAAACCTTGTCGGCAACCATTGCATGCAACAGAATCTCACGTGAGACTGAAACATAAACTCATACAGAAGATTGTACCCTTTTGAAAGACTTTCGTAACCAAAAAAAAAGAGTACCATTTTTAAGTGGGGGCTGTATAATAACTTTTAAATTCCACCATTATGAATAAAAATAAACAAGTTAGCCATTAATTCTAAACAGGAAACAATTTACATTATTTCCACGCACCCCTCCCCCAATCCCTGCGTGCCCCAAAATATAGCGTGACAGTATAACGTGACTAATTTGACGTAACCGGAAATTCCCAAAGTTGTTGTCCTTCTACGAGCATAAAATGCGACAGACTGAGCTGATTTACACTAGACAGAAATATTGTATTGTATGAAAACCAGAAGTATACCAAAACAGACAGTTAACTGCCCATTGATCCCGCCTGATCCAGGGGCCTCACTGACTGCACGGAGAATATTAGTTAAAATCCTATGGTTCATTTATATTAATGCTGTTTTTGCCCCTCACATTGACTGTGTTCGTTCGTATTCAAAACACCTTTACGAAAATAAAGGTCGTATAAGTCATGTGTGTTATGTTTCGAGATAAATGGATTATACGCGTTTTTAAGTTTCCATTTTGCGGTGACTTCAGTTTACATCTCCATAAAATGGTAAAAGAAATATCAAGAAACATCACGAGAGCTGAAAATTTTCAAAGGCATGTTTCTGAAACTCGCTAATGCTGACATCAATATAGCGTGCTTGCTGCATGGGCGAAAACACAGAATTGTGATCACAAGATCTTGTACAAATTTAATGACAAAAGCTTAGCAAGATACAGATACAAACAAAAGCAAACCCCCTGAAATCTCGACGTGGGCTACACTTGTATGCTCTACTCAGTCACCAAACCTTGTCAGTAATAGCGCCTATCGCCTATTTTCCTCAAGTCGCTCTCTGTGAAGCTCCCGGGTGGGATGTCCTGGAGAAGCTTTAAACTTGTGTGCGAAATTCTCAGAGTTCCTCTTTTTGTCCGTGTCTTCTTTATCCTCAGTATCCGAAATTTAGATCTCCAAAGTGGCGTGTGTTGCATTAAATAGAAGGAAATATTTAAAGGAAAAGCCAGTCTTCTAACATGGCAAAGTTGTCACGTCCCTCGCTTATGGACGTGCCTCACATCAGGATTCATCTGCCATTCATCGGCAACTGAGTTGTTCGCTTCACTGACTATGACGGCTTACAATCAAGTCTTCAGCCATAGTGTCGTCAACTGGTGAAATACTTTGCTCATAAATTGTGCTTCTTAATTGCTCATGTACTACATCGATCGATAGTTCACGAAGCAGCCATGGCGTTCCAAACCTGACGCTCACAGTCATCTTTTCAGTCTTTTAGTGTGAACCTACCGTGAACGGCGTGTCGGTTTGAATGTAACGCGAGCATTTCTCTGAGTTTCCCAGCGCCAACATCATCTAACTGACTTAAACTCGAACAATAAAAAAATTATAGAGTTACTCCCATGGTCGAATAGCTTCGAACAACACAAATAGGCTTCTTCAGGTTCGCAACGCCTTGTGGGTTTTTCAGGGGGAGCGCAGACAAGGTACAAAAAGTATCCGTGCAAGGGTTCATGCAAGAGAAAACCCTATGAAACCATACACACATACATACATACATACATACATACATACATACATACATACATACTTTATTGGCTCGTCCCCACGGGGCTTTTCAGAGTCAATTTTACATTACAAAATTATAAACCAAATACATGACAATAAGAATATGACAATGATAAAAGAAGACAAAGGTCAATAAAATTAATTAAATTAATTAAATAAAGCAGTCATTAAGAAGCTTTTGCCTGAGTAAACACTTGAATTCCGTCACGGAAGGGCTAAGTTTGAGCGCAGGCTGCAACCAGGAGCCCATAACCTCCTGCTGCAACTCATTCCAGAGAGAGGTTGCTCTATATTGAAAGGTCCTTTGGCCGCTGGCAGTGCGGAACCATTTGTGAGAACATCGTTTCTACGTACCAGACCCTCGTGTTTTCCCTCCCCCGGATGACCACTTTGTGACACCGACGATCGAAAACCCATTTTATGACTGGGCTTGCCGTGCAGCCCAGTCCAAAAAGCGTCAATTAGGCATTTTCAGCTCGTAGTTGCGCAGTGATGGCAAAGAAATGAACCAATAAGTGTGGTGCACGTGCAGAGTTGTTGTTTGCTAAGGGAAAGTTCATTTAATATGACAAGGGGAGAAGGTATTGACGGGGGCTCCGAAAATGTTTAGACACCCGAAGGGGGAGCTATGAAAAAATTGTTGCGCTAAGAGGGGGGGCTCCGAAAATTTGTATACTTCAAAACCAACACATGACATCATCATACAGATCGGATGGTTTTCAACTCAACAATTTAATGACCTGTGCAACTCAGCTATATCACGTGGTTTACAGATATAACAAATGAAGTCTCAGTAATTATTACACTCTTGTTCATCCCAAAAATGCTTTAGAAAATTGTATCACAACTGTATCTCAAGTTTGTCATAGTATAAACCATTGAAGACAATAACGGTAACAAAGGAATTGAAGGAGGAGGGGGGGGCTCTGAAATTTTTTCGACTACCAAGGAGGGGGCTCCTAAAAAATTGAACCGCTAGCGAGGGGGGCTGCTAAAATTTCAAGCCCCCCCCTTGTCATATTAAATGAACTTTCCCTAATCACCTCTTTTTTGTGGACGTTCTCCGTGACAACGTAACTGTAATGTCAACAACAAGATAAACAGCGAGTTGCAAACCAGAAACAAAAAAGAAAGGCCAAGGAAATGATTATAATATTATTTTTCAGTCATTTGTTACAGCTAAACATAATTTATTATATTTTTTTATTAATTATCGTAAATTTATAACTATTGTAACGTTTTTGTATGAGTCCCACAACCTCCACAGTTATCAATTTGATAACTGGGCACCTTTATGTGGACTAACCACCAAGTTTGCGAATTCCTAGCAAGCTTACGTTTTCTTGACAAGTAGTATTTTTGACAGACTAAGGGCTCATGAAGTTTCTGCGTTGACTGTGATATCAGACAGCGACTGATACTTCGCGTTTGCATGCGTTTTGTTTCGTTTCCTATAAAGAGGACAATAGCCAATAGCCCACCTTCGATATATCAAAATTCTAACTTGACTCGCTTTAGGGACAAAATTTCATTTTTTTTCTCGACTTCTTTGTCTTTCAACTCCCAGTAGAAACCTAAGCACAAAGAAAACCAAACCAAATATAGAAGAATGACCAGAACGCCTCGGAGTCTCGTTGGAATTTTGATCGAACTAAAGGGCTATTCTTGGTTTGCAACCACGTGACAAGGCGGCCATGTTGGGGGTCAAAACAAAAGAATATTTCCTCGAAGAATTTACATGAAAATAGAGTTTAGTTCCCAGAGGAGAGAAATGCTTTTGTTCTTGACCACCAACATGGCTGCCGTGACGTCACGTGCAAACCAGCAATTGCATGATGACGTCATTTTACTGCAATTATCATAATCCTTTAGTTTGTTGTTTCTTGTGCAAATTAGCTTCTCCGTTTTTTAAACCTCGACGGGAGATATTTGACCGCTTACCATTTTTACGGAAATTTCGGTGAAGAATTTCCGTCAAATGGTACTGGTATGTGTTTTTGGCAAAGAACACAGGAACGGAATTGTGTTGTACTATTTCCAAAATACCGGTAAATTTTTCGCTTTCTCTCGACATGAAGCCTGACACTAGTAATCCAAACAAATTGTACGGAAAATTTCGGTCGTTTCGGTAAAAAGGTTAATACCTCGAAAGGTATTAATTTTTTTTTCCGGAAAATTCCCATCGGGATGAACCGTTCCATTGAATTCTCCCTGGAATTTCCGAGTTTTCCATAAAAATGGTAAGCGCTCAAGGACAAATTTAAACAAGAAAGCAAAAACGAAATGAATTCTGGTAGTGGAAGTCAAATGTCGTCATCGTAAAAATGGCCTAATAATGAAGGGAAGTGTCAGCTACAAGCCTTCTTCAACAACAGATATTAGGCCCTTTGCAGCTAGCCATTCACGTGGTACAAAACCGCTGGAGAGAAAAAGTCGCACTGGGACTAGACAAACAAAGAAAATTACCATTTAAAATTATGTATGTCTTTTGTTTGTCTTGTCCCAGTGCGACTTTTGCTCTCCAGCGTTGCGGTTTTGTACCACGCGAATGGCTAGCGGCAAAGGGCCTATTATAACGTCACTTAAGAAAGTAGCTGGCCAGTCTCGGAACAAGACTAGATCACACTGCCAAGCAGGAAGCTCTGTAAAGGATAAATTTCTAAAGTATATGAGGCTTAAGTGTTGTTTCGCTTTATTAATTTGCAAGATTAAATTGTCCATTTTCCGCTATAGTTTTAATTTTTGACGTCAGTCAAAACGTTGGTCGGTTTTACATGTAGAAATATTAATGTTAATACCGTTTTGCTAAATATGTGAAAACCAAATATGAATTTTTCACTACCTTGCTACTAATTGCATTATTTTGATAGACCAGATTTTCAGTAGCCTGCGCGCAGACGAAATTAAACTCTGGTTAACTAATCAGAGTTTAGTTATCGTCTGCACGCAGGCTAGATTTTCAGATCAACCAAAAAATGCTTAATTTCGTTCCCAGATCTCACTCTGGCTTACGGTGTACGAAATTGAGGTAGGCTTCTTTGTTTAAAACCAATGTGAAGTAGTGATTGGTTGTTGAAAATAAACGTGAAAGGTAAACCAACACCATGAAAGCAAAAACTTTTAAAAGAGGCGATCTATATGATATAATCATTATTTTGAAGGGTGTAAGGGGGTGTTTACTTGAGAAAACTCGCACCAGCGTGAGTTTCATACCGGGATGACTTCTTGATTTTGTATCGCGTTTACATGAAGACTGGGTCATTTCGTATCGCGTTTATATGAAGGTACACTTCATGTCGATAATATAAACGTGCGATTATTAAAAATCGCAGACATTTCGCATGCGCTACCCGTTCCAGTCAACCTGCACCCAATTTCACACGGAAACGAGTGGTCGTTTCGCGTTTACATGATACCGTTGCACCGGAATGAAATTCTCGCTCCGGGAAAACAACCGGGGTGAACTCACGACTGTGTGACTCGCACCAACATGACATTTTGTGGTGGTATCATGTAAACAAATACAGAGCAATAAGAAGGAACCGGGGTTAACTCTCGCCGGCGCGAAAGTGGCCCCGGCCCGGTGTCATGAAAACACTCGTTTGCCCCATTTAAGGTAATCCGGGTTCTAAAATCCGGGAAATTTTGTTTGTACAGGTAGAGTCCAGAATCCTGGGCTTTGGAATCCGGAATTCAGCTTTTAGGAATCCGGAATCCCACTAACGATAAGAAAACGGAATCCAACTTTCACTGAAGGAAATTAATGGAATCTGGAATCTGGAATACACAGCGTGGAATCCAGAATCCAAGACTGTCTTAGATTACGTTACATGGTGTGTGTAATTGTAATCTTCCATCAAATGAAGTGTTAATTCCCCTGGCTCCCGCTCAAAACCTTCCAACTTTTTTTGTCTGTTTTCTTGCGCTCTTCCGTAGCAGAATTACTGCTTCCTGCTGGAGAATATGATTGTTCAACTATCGGTGATAACGTTTTCGAATTGTTATTGAACAAACTAGGGTGTCTTTGAGAATTTCCCGCGTAATGGTGACCTTTTCCGTTTCTCCGCTTACCGCGACAAAGAGCTTTGATTACACTTGCGTAGTGTTCATCCAAGGCGCCGTAGCAAAGCGGGTTTAGCGCATTAGGAAACCACATAAGCAAGTAGATATAGTGATAGAATATTTTCAAATACTTCCAGTACAAGGCTTCTGGGTAGTGAGGTACAACTAGAAAGAAGGTTGTATATGGGACGTAACAAACCACAAATATCAAAACGACGATAGCCAGCATCCGCAGGAATTTTTTTTCAAGTTCGTTCCTTTTTCTGGCGGAAGCCTGGTCAATACTACTCTTTCTGGAGAAAATTGACTGAGTTCTTGATCTTGAAAAAGTGCTTTGTAGCGATACTGATGCGCCACTGTCTCTTCTTTCAGTTGGAACTGGACCACGCCCAAGGGCAAGAGCCATCTGTCGAAGCTTGTAAGCAATTCCAATGTATAAGGCGACTATGATAACAACAGGTAAGGCAATGTTAATGGTATACTGAAATATAGTGTACATGTTTTGGTAATATTGTCTTTCTTCTCCTGTTTCCCCAGGAAAAATTTCTGAACAATCGTAGGCCACTTCACCGTTCTCTTTGAATCTGGGCTCAAGCTCTCTCGCCGCAAACGAAGGCAACACGCAAAGAAACGCTGTCAGCCAAGTCAATAATATAATCAAAGCTACTTTGGACTTGCCAGGTTTGGACCGGAAAGGAAAGACCAGTACTACGAAGCGGTGCACAGCGATTGCTACCAATGTATTTGTGGTGACAAGATAGAACAAAGTCAGGCTGGGGTTGACCAGCTTACACATGGTCAGTCCCATTGACCATTCATCCTGCCATTCCATGACCAGTATATAAGGTAGGCATAACATGGTGCCAATATCGGACACGGCCAAGTTCGTGATTAGAAAGTAGGTACATGTACGCATGCGCCTGTGTCGGAAAGGAATGATGCAGACAGTTGCGTTCCCGCCAATTGCAAACACGAACAACAAGCAGTATATAACATAGCGAATTATCTTTGAGAAATGAGGCTCGTCGATCCACAGAAGAGCACTGCTGGCTGGGTTTGATCCTCCTTGGCTAATATTAGCCGTCATAGTTCCGTTGATTAGACTATGATTTACGCCCGTTTGTTGCATAGTTTCATAGACGTACAGTGATTCACAGTTACTCCTTAATAATTTCCTTTTAATGTCCTTTATTTCGTTTCTCTGTGATGGCACCAAATCAGCCTGTTAAAAAGCAAAGAAAGAATATCTGGTAAGGATTGAAATAATGCAACAGCTCTTATACTTAGCCTATGCCTATGTCAAGGCGTTTCCGTTTTCCGTTATGTAGTAATTGTTACTATTGAGCTGAGGCCAAACGTTCGCCCATTCACATCCTAACACAGTCATGACACATCACCACCACCACCACCACTATCATCAACATCATCATCGTCGTCGTCGTCATGGTTATTCATGTCCACGTTTGTCGCCATCATTATTATTATGTTCATCATCCTCATCCTTATCATCATCATCATCATCATCATCATCATCATCATCATCATCATCATCATCATGGTCATCATAATCATCAGTATCATCATCGCCGCCGCCGCAGTCGTCGTCGCCGTCAGGAACACTTGGAAGGCGGCCGCCCAAGCTTACTCCACCTACTATATTCTCCTAATTCAGAAAACCCTATTTTCCACCCTCCTCACCACCATCACAATTATAATGACATGACATGTGGCGTGCTTCTTTTTTTGACAGTCAGAACTCGTTTAGAGTGACGAGAGATAGTGACCTATGGCGCACAGAATTTCAAACCAAGGTATGTTTCCGCTCGTGACTTTCGATCTCTGAGTAAAGAACTTTAGTTATGATAGCGCCTATGATCTGCTACAGCTTCTTAACTCTCAAACATGCTTCCTTCTGCTGATAAAATATGTTCGAAATCCATGTGCAGCTCTCAAATCTAAATCACGGAAGTTTCGGTCAACGATATTGTTTGACGAGCAGTTATCGCCTTGGGCGTTAGAACGACCGCAAAAAGATATCAAGATAACAGATCGAGCAGTTTGGCTTAATATGAGTCTGTCTTTCTAAATATAAAAGCGCCAAAGTTAGGTTAAATGGATCATGTTTGCCATAATAAGGAATTCTTTTGCTGGTCCGATCTATTCTATATACTGTGATAGAATGAGTCATTCTAAGTCTGTCTTTGTGTAGTTTCAGTTCCCGATTGCATTTCCAATATTGCGGCACGGCTTGGGCTGGGTAGAAGTTGATGTTAATGAATTCAACAGAATTGTGACAGTCTCGAAAGTTCCAGCTTACTATAATTAACCATATAATGCATTTCAAATCACTCGGCTTTGAGATTCTCACTCTCAAATCAGTCTTTCGTGGTTTTGGTGAAAGATCGAGTTTAAACTAGTGCATCACACAACGTCAAAAAAAAAAATAATGATAATAATAAAATGGATAAATGGATAAATTAATATAAAGCGCACGCCTCAGAAACTAGAGGAAGATTCGTGATTGTGTTTGTAACTAGTGCATTTAAGTGGGCTATTCTGATTCAGTGGGCAGAGTCGGCGAACTCATGCGTTCCAATTCTTGTAGAGTTCTACAATACGCTGCAGTTGAGACTAGTTTTTGCCCTTTTATCTTCAACTACATGCACTTCAGCTAGTAACGGATAGTAAACTTCAGATAATGAGAACAACGCACCGACATCTACCTAACCGTTTTTCTGCAAAAGCTACAACTCACCCATGCGTGATTTTTTTACACTGCTAACCAGCAGGGAGTCTAAAAAACACTTGTCCAATTTTGCGCTCTGTAGAAGTAACCAAATTATACGTTGGCAAGCAAGCTTAGATTATCCCGATAATTTCCTTGCGTGGTACAAAACACAGTTAATGACTTTCCGATGAGCTGTCCAAGCGGGAGTTAATGGCACAGTGTAAGACTCACAATTATTCCGCTGAAGAATTTACATGGATAATAGCACGCCGAGGGTGTTATGACGCTATATTCCATACACTACTTAAAATGATTGATTTCCAGCAGTCCGGTTATTCGGGGTTATAGCCAAGGTCAGGTAGCCTTTTATGTATTCCGTCACGATTTAACAAACCTGAATATAATTTGATTAATTATGAGTTAACCAAAAACACTAAGACTGATAACAAACTCCTTTTTGGGTTCCCAGCTTTTTTTTTTTTTTAATGAAATTTATTATAATGTACTGTACTTCTAATGTACTGTACTACCCAATTGTTTGTTGTTATTGTTGTTGTTTTTTTAGTACAAGCACTATTTATGGTGATTATATTTAGGTTATTTTCCCATAAATCAACCACAACATTCTAACCTTTGTATCATCTGACTATTATACCAATGAGAGGAAGTCAATCTTTCTGAATATTCCTTTGCTTTGTTTACCCTGTTAACTAATCTTTCTATATTGGAAAAATACTGATATAAACCGCAAACAAATTTTTAATCTTGCCCAATGTTCTTGTGCTTTGTTGAATTTGCTAATTCCCTACCAGTAATGGCATATAATAAGCTTTCAGTTACGGTCACGGTACGTATATGTAGAAACGCCCCATCGCAAGATAATGTTAAAAATAGTAACCATGAGAAGTAACAACCCGCAAAGTGCTTCATCCAATTAGAGGCGGTACATTCCGGCAACACGGAGACGCAATCACATTCCACCACTCGCGCGGAGATTCTGACAATAATATTAACTTTGTCTCACTTTAAACATATTGTGTGCTCGTTGGAATGGCTGTATGCTCTCAATGCTTTAGCTGAGCTTTTTAAAATATATTTTCTATTTTACTCATATAACATATATCAGAAGAATTTGGGGGTATTACTCTTGGAGAATAAGAAAACATAAAGGTACTTATAAAAATGCCGAATGACGAAGTCACGTTGAAAGATCCGGGCTTATCAAAGCAAAGCACTTGGTTAAAAGGGCCGACCTTTTAAATCTTTTGTTAATAGTTTATTTTTATTTCATCTAATGATTTAATTATTTTTTGTACACAGTTTCATTTTGTGTGTGTATAGAGGCTGGCATCCAGTGATAGTACGCCACCATCTTACACAGTGACTGGCCGGTCCAAAATTGCGTTTCATACAATTTCTGAACTACTTTCCGCGGAAATTTGTTATTAGTATAATCATGGTTAGTGCAAATAAGGCCTACAAGTAACTATTTGCTTGTGGAACAAGATTTTGAGTCTTGAGTCCACAGAAAAATTCGAAAAAAGAAAACAAAAAACAACGACAACAACAACAACAAAACAACAACTAAAAAAACCAGAAACTTGTGTTATTTAGTGAAATAATTTCATTCAAAAAATGTGCTTGCTTCTCTATTCTGTTTGTTTGTTTGTTTGTTTTTTTTGCCTAACACAAGCTTCGTAATGCCGTCAAGTGGTTAAAGTATCTCTGGACAGAAACACGTAGGTCCGCAATACAAACAACAATTCTAAGCATCCTTCGACGAAACATTGCGAATTGTCAGAGTTTAGGGTGCTTATCTCTAAAGCACAGATTTTTCATTCAAAGTTACCACAAGTACAATCGCGCTTTTTTCTTTCTTTCTCTTTGTAATTGAGTAGCTTTTTGACGTGACATAGAAATTGTTTTTGTACGCCTTCTTGAATAAAAATGCGGCAAGCAATATTTAAGGACCCTCAAATGAAATAAATCTAGTTAAAGACGCAACTGTCCTATCCTTCAATCACTCAAAAAAAAAAAAAAAAAAAAAAAACAGGAAACATATGTTTCGCCATGCTTATCTCATTTCGGCATCTTGCTCGTTAATTCAAAATGTAAATTTGTTTGTCAAAAATTATTAAAAGTGATTCGGACTATTAACTAATTGGATCCCATCATTCATTCAAGTTTGCCTCTAGCAAAAATGGGGTCATCTGCTTTTGGAAAAACGTCCCTAGAATTGGCTGAAACTAGGCAGATGACATGGTGTCAGAAAATGATAACAAGATGGCTCATTATAGCGTGTAATAACCATGCAACTATTGTGATTATTTCGTAGTCTACCAGCGCGTGCGGCATTTCAACACGTTAAAAAATAGTAACAACCCCTCAGGCATGCAATACTATGCGTGTCAGTGCCATTTTTTTGTTCGCAGACTGGGTGCCATCAGGTGCATGGAAGTTTTCGTACTTCTCTGATAGGAAATGCGTCACTTCAGCATAATGAATACTGTCTGTTTTGGAAATGGTTAGGCAAGATTATACGACAAGCCTTACCAGTCATAAAAACGAAAATTATGTCTTCCCTCTTTAACTTATTGCTATTGTAAAAGTATCGATTGAAGTAGTAAAGATATCATGAGACCCGAGCTAGCAGGCAAAAGTGGTTCTAGAAATCAAGTAGTCAAATGCGAGTTGCTTAACTACGGGCTAATCACGTCTCAATTGAGACAAAAAGAAGACGAGTGTGTCGCGCTAAACGAATAGTTGAAGGCAGTCAAGAATGAAAATTTCCGCAAAGTTTAACTTTGTTTCGCCAAGATCAAAAGTGCTTTCTCGCTTAACGCTATGTCAGTTGACACTATTCATGAAAATGTGATCATCAAAATTTATTTTAAGGGTACCAGCAGTGGAAATTAAATAGTTTCGTTATTTTCGTGTCACATCATTAGAAGCTTTATAGTTGTTACTGACTGATTTCCGCTGAGCAGGAAATTTGCACGTCGCGATAGGGCCTTCAAAAAAGCGTATGCTTGTTTTCTTTTGAGTGTGCTTGGCACTCTGACTTTTACGTTCAAATGTTCCTTATTTATTCACACATGAATCTTTGCTAGCACCCCTCCTAGGTTACTCTTTGTTTTTGTGCTTCAATCACACTGAGAAACAACTCTGCCATTGAAGAGCAAAGTCGTTTAGAGCCCATGTCCATCCACTGAGGAGGGAGTATTAGAGATGCCATTTTGTTTCACCGCTTTGATAACTATGAAAATTGGAATGTGTATTAGAAGGAAACTAATAACAGAGTACAATGTTCTGCCTTTCGGCGCCTAAAGGTCATTTACTGTGATAAACAGAACATTTATGAGGGCTTACCCGGAGCACCTTCGTCGTTGTTAAGCGAACAAAGTGGATTCCATTGATGCGCGAGACGTTCGTTTTCTCGGGTAATGTATCCGCTTGTGTATTAAAAAAGTAATCTATCAGCTTATTGTATGAGCTGGGAATAAATAAATGAACATTGCGAACGGCGAAAATGACCTCCCACGGCGAAATGCATGATTATCAAATGCCCTGCATTTCCTAAATGGCGTGCCGTCTCCCGCAAGAAAAGTATTACCTAAGACCCGCGAATATACAATGAGAAGTTATAGAGCCACCTGTTGCTTCTCAGGAAGTGAACATTTGTACTTTTATTAGTTTCATGCTGTTTTCAAGATTGATTTATTTCCTGTTCGCCTGGTCAATTTTGTGAGTGACACAGGGACTCGTTGTGGATTCAAAATGCAATCAGTCCTTTTGTCTTTTCTGACACGCTCTGTCCTATAAAAAGAATAGAAAAGCAAAGTCTCTCGAGATGACAAAGCGGTTTATAATGTAATAAGATTTAGGTTGGCGTTTTATTGAAATGTTAAAGAGGTATGAGCTTCTATGAAGTTGATAGAATCATCAACCGTAAATTGAAAGATCTCATGGTGCAAATGATTAAAAAAACTTCGTTTGTGCGATTCTTGGTATCAAGAAAGCAAAACGTGAAAAGGCCGAGGCCTGCAGAGCCCAGAATACACACCTACTACGCATCTGAGTACTTAAACACAATTTGGCTTTCTTGATTCTAATCTGTGCTAATTCTTTCTAATTCGCTTAGTTTTAATTGCAAACTTAACGGACAAAAGCTCTTAACACAGGGATACTTTTAGGAGGTGGTGGAGGAGTCTTTGAGTCATCCATCATGTTTTCTGCTATTATTTCTCTGATGACAGGGTTTATGACAGTAACTCATTACTACAGCACTTAGTCGTTGTCTCTGGACCGTTGTGTAGCTTTTCTGGCCCAAAATATCAAAGTCAAATAATGCCTTTAAATGCTAACTTAATCCCTAAATAGCCGAAACAAACCAATTTTGAATTGAAATGATAAATAGTGTTTGCATCATTAAATGAAATAAAACTCCGATGCCAGTCAAAGGCTTTAATGGACAGGGCCGAATTAGACAAATGAAATAATACTAATGCTTCATTCTTTTTTTCCTAATTGATGTCTGCCATTACAGTGCCGGCAATTTCTAAATTTAATAAAATCGTTTATTGTTGTGGCTGACGCACATCCAATGGTAAATGCTTGCAAACGTTAAACGCGACTGGCAGCTTCGAAATAGGTCTTAAATTTATATGCTGAAATCCTTAATTTTTTTTTTTACAAAAGCCGGACGAGGTCTTAAGAGTAACAAAGCCCTAATTTGATGTTTTCGTACAAAAGAATAAAGCTATCGTAAAGCTGCATGTTGTCCCATGGTTCAACAACGGTTGATCAAGAATGTTGCCACTCCTGTTCAACAAATGTTAAACAGCGTTGAATGTTGAGGTAGGCCGTTCAACATGTTGGACACTTTTGAAAGGAGTTGAAAGAAATAGTTCTACTCCATTCAACGACTTGCCACTTGTTAAACGGCGCCAACCAATCATTTTCCAGTCTCACGTTCACGTGATTTGTAAGGACTTCAATATGGCGTCTGAAGAATGGTCGTTATTCAACAAGTCGCAACATTAATTGTCATTCAACAAACTGCAATATCATACGGCATTCGTTGAGCAATCACTTTTGCACGATGTCAGTGAGCCGTTTGTCACCTGCATGCTAGAGAATATCCGCACGATAATGCAACAAAATGGTTTATTGACAGCACAGTGATTCTGAGATTTTTCTTATCAGTTCCGTGGTAAAGAATAAAGAAGAAGCTCTCCCAGATAGAACTGTGCAAATTTTAAGAGAATAATAGTCTCCATTGATGACCGCAATGCATCACCCAGGGTGGCATCATGCAGTTGTTAAAAGATCATTTTTACAGATCCGCGTTACCAAATCGCCCACTAGTTCTATGCTAAAGGCTAAAGTTGTGCATTTGCATATGAATCTTCTAAACAATGCCAGTGAATAATGAGGATGGTTCGGCTTGTAATAACAAAATCTAAGCGAAAATTTATGACGTTTGTGATTTGAAGCCCCATGTAACTGCCTTCCTTGTTTTCAATGTCCTTGAAACTTGGAGGCGATATAACTGATAATTAATCTCAGTATCGTCAAGTTTAGAAAAAAAAAATTATCAAGTCCTTTTTAAATCACCGTGAAATTTGTAGTCGTGGATCAAATTAAATACATAAACGGTAACGGAATTAGCCAAACGCGGAATAATCACATTCTTCTTTCTCGCAATCGGCCAAAGCAATTCCCCTTTTTTCGTACACACTTTAAAATGAAATCAAACATTGTGAGATCAAACTGATTCCCAGACCGCAGCATTCTCTTTAGAAATTAGCCAATTATGTGTCTATTGCTGTTTATTCACTGTTTTTCGGACCCTTAAAACTTCGTTTCAAAATATTTCCAAAACGCTGTTAGAGAATTTGCTTGAACTTTGCCATAATTGAGGCAACTTTGGACGTACCCCCCGTCTGAATCCGCCGTCGAACTTGTATCATTTTGGTCGAATCAAATAAGTATCAATTTCTGTGCATGGAAATTTGGACGTTTGATTTGGGCCTATTATATATACACATGGAATAATCAGAGACATTCCTACATCTGGGCCTTTGCTATAATCGCTCATTTCAGACAACTTAATAATTATCTAATACTCTTCTAGGGAAGCAAATATCTAATTATAGATGCACGAAAGCTTACCGTCAAAGGGCGGCCCGTCTTTAAGCTGCAAATTATCGCACAAAACAGATACGACTCCCTTATACCTAGGAGGGAGGGACCACCTCTATTGTCTATCGTAGTCTCTAGAATAGGAGGTTTGATTCAGAGGTCACACGTCTATATTCCATATATTCTTTCGCTAATTAAATCGACCGTACGGTACTTCTCATCATTAATCTCTGCGAGTTTGGGCCTCTGTTTATTGCTGAATTCTCCAACGAATTCAGTACAGCTACTTTGATCGATTTTGTACAACGATCGGCCTTTTGAATCCGAAGTAATGCGAAATAGTTTTGAAATAGGTCCTGAAGGTAATTTTCCTCAAATTTATCTTTGGATTCATGTTAAATGCAGCTCTACCAGCTTCAAACAGCGTCTATGGCAGAGTAAAATGGTTTTAAAATAGCAAATTTACGTCCACAAAAACTGAGCGGCTCCGTGGTGGAGTGATCAAGGAGTTGCTTGCATGTGCAGATGAACAAGGTTCGACTTCCGGCGAAGCTGGTTTCCTTTTCTTTAGAGTACAATTTTTTTTTTCTATTTAATCCTGTTTTTTGTCTTTGGCTTGTTTCCCTTTATTCTCACTTAGTATTGTGAGGTTGATGAGCGGGGTGTAAAAGACGGATTCATAATACAAGACATTTAATATCAGTACTTTAGCTTTTACGAACAGACCTGAAGGAATAGCATCATGTTGTGTGTTTGCAGAATATATTAAGCGTAGTGCACGTTCTTGGATAAGTATTTTGTCGAGGTACTTTTTACAGTCGTTTCCCAAAGAAATAAGACCATAGTAAGGTGCTGTCAGTGCATTGTAAGCGTTCACAAGAACAGAACGAGGTACAAAGTGTCTTAATTAAGATAGTGTAGCAATCGTCTGTTTACTGATCATAACTAACCATAATAAGTTTTGATTAAGTTTTGTAGACATTGCATTAAAACTTGAAACAGTTGGCCCAACTTTTTCAACACGGTTTCATTCAATTTCCATCCTTGTCATCCGTTGGATGACCATTCTTTTAACCATTCAATTGATGCGAGAAAAGGTTTGGCTTTTTTAAAAAGATAACAATATAGCGTGACCAATACCCTTTAAGGGATGTTGAAAATAACTTCTAATTTAGCTGGCGGAACAGAAGTCTGAGTTGATGATATGAATAGACACAACATGGTTGCTAAATCAACTACCGAGTAATACAGAGATCAAAGGTAGTCACTGCCTGGTTAATAACTCCCAACCGTGAAAGTTGTAATTACTTAAAATCCAGGGGGGGGTACTAGGCGTTAATTTTTGCTGGGTATGTACAGCTGGCCTCTCAGAGCCCCTACTAGTAACCTATTATAGTCTATTCTGTGGCCAATTATAAACTCCATCTTAGTCACTTTTGGGCAAATAAGTAATTTTAGCGATTCCAACTTAGCTACTTTCTTTTTATGTATCTGCCTTATATCGAATGAAGAACTGTCTACTTCTCAACTACAGTGCAAACATTCTGGTACGTTTGCTAACCGTAAATATGAAGAACTGTCTTGCACCAAAAATCAGAAAATGTGCGACCCCATTCTAGTAATTTTATTGAAAATGCGACCCCATTATAGTCACTAGGGACGTGAAAATTCGACCCCATCCAGCGGCAGATTCCTATTAGTCTCTTATACGGAAGTACCCCCTCCCCCGGGCTTAAAATGGCAGTTCAGTGTTAAACGTTTTTGCCCCCGTTAGTTTTCAAAAAGCAAAACAAAAACATACAAATAAACAAAAAAATTGCCAGTCTTGCTCCCTATGATAGTTTGCGAACAATGGAAATATCTCCGTCGCAAAGGCTTTGCACAAAAGATCAGGTCTGAAGGAAAAACAAACTGCGATAATGTGTCTCCTTTAAACTTAAATCCAATTACTTCGGGGGTCTCAGTTTTCGCCCGAAGGCTCTTAAGTTTTTACGAATCTCAAAGGAATTCAACTTTAAGCTCTCAGAGACCGCTTTCTTTCTTCTTAATACACAATGTAATATTTTTATGTGCAAATCTTATTTGGAAGCATCAAAACAGAACGTAAAACATTCATACATACTCTATGAGAACACTCTAGATTGAACAAGGCTAAGTTCTCCGTCCGGACCTTATTGTTGGTTAAACTCACACCGTAAGTCCCTTTTAGCATTGAGACGAATAAGTAGGGGTTTTTTTTCAAACATTTTTTCAGGGAACAATCATTCAAAGGTTAGCTTTGATAAACGGAAGACATGAAAATTATAGATATATATTTCGTGCGCTTTCATGTTTCAAACCGTTTGCAACCACAAGATGTGATATGTACACTTCCAACCTAAGGTTATTCTCTCATTGAAAATTAAATCTAGAGCAAAAAGAACAACAAAAAAAACAAAACAGAGAATACTCACTCAGTGTTCTCGAGTACACAAAAGTCTGTTATTGATCCTTGTGGGACTGAAGAGAAGCTTCGGTATACCTAAAGATGTTAAAGAATATACGGAAATCCTAAGTGACATTGAATATTTTTATCTTTAAAAATATTAAATATTTTAATCTTTAAAGCTACCGCCTTTGCCAGATCCGATGGGAATTGTGAAAGAATGAAAGATTTTCTTTTCCTTGCCTAGACTTTTAAGCTGAAAAGAACACAGTGTCTGTCAACAATTACCAGTTAATATTAGCCTAAATTTTCAACAAATAATTTACGCGCGAAATGGGTATAATTTACCTGCAGAACCGTAGTCTAATGTTTTAAAATGCAAAGCTGCTTTGTTCGTCGAGATTCTCTTATTACGTTGTTCTGACATTTGTAGGTTAGTTACAGGTCCCGATGGAACTGATTTTGAAAAAAGTTAATAACCTCAATTCCGGAAACCGCATTATATAGTGTGTTCGTCTAATCTCGGATCACTTTCCGCTGTTTACGATAAAACTGCTGATTATTGCGCTTGATCAACAAAGATTTCCGTAGTTTTAAGGCGACAAGTGTATATATTTAATCAGGAACTCATTATACGGCCTTCTAATTGAATGTATTTATAGCTGCTAATTCATATCAAGTTTACCTCTTAAGTCACATCCTGCAACTCCCCTATTTGAGTGTGACGTGGTTAGTAATGACATTAGGGACCTTAAGCAAGGACGACGACGAAGGCAGTGAAAACGTCGATAAAAAATGAATTTTCGTTCTTTCAAACATAATCGTGTCTATTTGGACCCGCTCAATATGTCAAATGCAGGTGAATTTTCCTGGATATGAATTCTTGAGGATTTTATTGAGGTTCGAAAAGGGGAAGGAAAGTTCGTCGTCGTATGTCCACGTCCTCCATATATAATGCATCAAATGTGTAGGAGGTTTCACTTCGTAGGCGTGTAGTGGACATCAAAGAAATGTACTTAAAAGCGTGATGCACGCGTGCAGAGCTGTCGTTTTGATCATTAAACCTTTTTTTTTTTGAAGTCGTCGTTGTGGCCGTCGTCGTAGTTGCTTAAGCTCGCTATTATTCTCTAGAGAAAATAAAAACGTTTCTAGCTTTTTTACCTCATGATAAAAAATCATATTATTACTCACAGCAATAATTACAGAGGTGTATTTAAAACACAACAACAACAAAAACAAAACCGATACGAAAAAATTTATATCACCCAATAAATTTATATGTGTCCAATGAAAATGAGGTGGGCCCGGCGACCGTTTTTATTTGGAAGCACCAGAAAGCTCAGAAAAAAATTGGATCTCATTTTAGAGTTCTTAATTGAAAGATAAGTGTTATCTTTGTATTCTGTGTACTATGCACAGACTTATGCACCTGTGTACACAGACTTATTTTATAACGACACAAACATTCACTCAACTTCAGGGTCAAAAATGTGTTTGTCTTTTCAAAAAGAAGAAATTAAATAAATAAGATGCATTAAGATGCATTTATTCAAAACAACTGAATCAGTCGTTGAGAGGGATGTTTATGTTAAAATCTGTTGAAGGTCAAATACCTTTTTTGGCTTTTTGTCCGTCCTTATCGTTTGTTTGTTTGTTTTTTGTTTTGTTTTGTTTTGTTTGGTTTTTGTTTGTGTGATAAGATCTTTGGCATCTTTAAAGTATGCCAACAAAAAATAAATAAAAAATAAATAAAGTGTTTTGACCTTTGACAAGCCCTTGAGCCTTTAGCTGCAAAAATATAGATTGGTGAATCTCCGCCGGACACAAGACTTAACAGGGCGTGTCTTATACTAAGGATGTGCGCTAAAACTCTGTGATTTGCTATCAAATTTAATGATCACTCCCACTCGATATTGGGATAAGCACGTAACACAAAAGCCACAGAATCGCCTTCCACTTAGTTTATCACTCTGCTGTCATAATTATTTGATATTATCGACATGGTAAACCCTTGGACCTACATCCCTGGTGCTTATAACCGACATCAAAATGTTACTCTATAAGTCTTATTAAAGCTATTTCTTTATTCGTGATGTTTTTACGATAAAACGTAAAATAAGAAACCTACTGAAGTAATGAACAGGAGCCCATATATTGACTCTTTGGAGTGCAACATTCTAGAAAGTTCTGTTTACCGGAAATTGTGTATTTATTGGGCTGCAATACATTCTCAAAGGTCAGGGTCAATGAAATATGGGCATATCTAAAACGCCTGTCTCTTCTTGTTTTCTTCTATGCTTATTTTTTATCTATGATATGTTCAGCAGAAAAATGACTTCGTGGTGTAACCTATGCCAATCTTGTTTTTCAGTTTTTGGAGAAGTTAATAATAACTCAATCAATCAATCAAGAAGTAGGTATAGAGCGCCAGTAGAGATAGCACTAGGTATATACAAACTGCAGGGTCCTCGTCTGACATACGCCTTAACCGCAACAAAGCTTGTCGTCACGGTGGTACTTCAAACTTTAACTCATTTATTGTTTTTGAATGAAAATCTCTGAATAAGATACTCGGTTAGCGTTTGATGCATTTTAATTACTAAGGCCGATAAACAAAAGCAAAAACAACAAAAAAACAAAAAAACAAAAAAACGGATAAACAGAAACTTAATTTAAGGGAGACATTTCACCGGTATATTTTAAGCCTCCTTGACATCAATAAACAGTAATGTAACTATAGTTTGCTCGCAAGTTCGATATATTGAAAGGAAAAACTGTGAAATGAGAGATGAAATCGCAGTCACAAGTCTGGTTTTTCTTCAGTTTAGCCCATGATGAGCTAACTGAGGATAATCTGAAAAAAAAAAAACGTTATAGATCCAGAAGAACGACGTGCAGTCTTAAAAAATGTCTAAACACACCAAGTGACGTTTTCCTAAACATTTTAAAACACTTCCACTCGCTTTTGAAAAGCTCCTGGAATTATATTCTCGGTCTTTTTGCTGTATTGTTTTCTTAGTTCCTCTCGTTCTTGTTCCCCTTCGATTTGCAAGATTTTTAAATACACCGATGATAAGCCAAAGAGCTAATTTATTTGGTTATGGGGAAGAGTACGTTCTTTAGGTGAAGTATTCGTACAATAAAAAGCAAACGAAGCAAAAAGAAAAAAAAATCGTTTATTTATATATTTTTTCGTTCACACTTAACGCAAATATTTCTTCTGCACTGTAATGGAGTGGAGTTATTTTTCGTGGAGTTATTTTAACTCCAAAAAGGAGTTTAAAGAACTCTTTTTGAGGAGTAAAAGTGACCCCAGATATTGAGGAGTTAAAGTAACCCCAAAAAAGGAGTTATCCTGTACCTAAAATTTTTACTCCACTTTCAGAGTTAAATTAACTCCTAAAAGAGTAAAAACAACCCATGTAAGGATTACAAGTAACCCCATTTCGGAGTGAGTTTAACTCCAGACTGGGAGTAAAAAGAACTCTTTTTCAGGAGTAAAAATGACCCCTAATTCGGAGTTAAATTAGGAGTTAAAATAACCCCCCAAAAGGGGTTATACTGTACCTAAAATTTTTACTCCATTTTTGGAGTTATAATAACTCCCTAAAAATTACGGTGTGCTATAAATTGATATCGTATTTCCTAGAATTTGCACCTACGCTCTAAAGTGAGTGTCCTTCTCCAAATAAGGACCCACCGAATCGAAGAAAGGTAATAGGGAAAGAGGGGCGTTTATTTGTTAGTTTGGGGCAACCTCCGACGTAGTGGGTTGCGGCGCTCATTCGTGTTGAGCATTCCAATTGAGTCTATCCACTTCACGCGAAATCCATCATCATCACCCTTTTGCCAGAGCATTGGCTGAAATCTCTAATCTCAATTATATATGACCCTTGCATTAAAAAATTTGGGCCTCGAAATCCAGAAGTGTAAATCTATTTAGCATGACTGACTTGCTTATATCGGAAATAAATGCGTCGTTTGAGTGACGTTTTCAAAGGATAATAACCATTGTGGTGTTATGCCAAAAAAGCCGGCATGGTATTTTGAGTGCTGAGTACTTACCCCACTAATTTGATACAACTAGGAAATAAATAAACTTTGTAGTAGGATAAACACTTAAAAGAACCCGAACAACACTGTAAGAGGTTTCCGTGGTTGTTGTACATGTTGTACACGGTACTACATTTCATTTTAGAATCATGCACCAGGAAAACGGTCAGTCCACCTGTCTCTTATCAGCAAAGTAAAGTCATTTTTCCATCACGATTATTAAAATGTTTTTCTTTAGAATCTTCATTGTCGCGTTTACTCCAATAAGCGCTGCGGGGCTTGCTAAATTTTCACTCCGCACCTGTGCGACGCTTATTCTAGGGCGGCGTGTATTTGAAAGTTGGAAGTGATAAAGAATTGCATTAACTACGGTATTATTTTTTTTCCGTATTAACTTAACAGATCTGATGTCTTATGGGTTTTGATCATTATTTGATTATTTTTGATTTTGATTTGGGTGGCAGCACAGTTATTAGGGGGCGACCCTTATTGACTTCTTTGTCCCAAATGCGGCGCTTATTCGAGTAAATACAGTGCTCGTTATAGACAACCACACTTAAATAAAGCCTTGTTCGGTTAATTCAGCACCTGCAGTTCTTTCCTCCATGGTGCCTTTCTTTGGTACACATAGAAATTGAAGAACAAACGTTTTCAGGAGTATCGTTAAGAAAGGGCTTCACTCTCTCGTGTTTTTGGATGGAGTCAAATTGTAAAGGGGATATTTGCTATAATCTCATTAATTACTAAGAGCAAATCATCTAGCGTTGGTGTCGATGGTTTCTTTCAGTCTTGGACATCAAAAAACGTGACCGCCAAGTCGTTCCGTGGATTTTTCCCCCTTTTTTCTCATGGATCTTTTCTTTGATTGATGTGTTTTTTTCTTACTAAGAAGGTATGCACAATAAACCAACCAAGGGGTGATTCGCCCGACAAAGACTACCTTGATAGCCGGTATTCGGTTCTTCTTTAAAATTTTAAGGGACGATAACCTGAAATGTTAGGCCTCCTAAGGACTGAATAGTCTAAATGATTATTGTTTAGTATATTTTTTCACAGTAGAAACTGGTCAGAAACCTCCTTGTGAATGGCTATTCTTCCTTCTCATAAGGCAATTTTTAAACACCTTAACATTTTACAACTCAGCAAGCCATTCAAATGCGTGTACCCAATTTGCTCTTGAAGTACATGTGTAAATAGAATTAATTTTACCCAGATGGCCAGTGATAGCTGTCATTGGTCACACAGATAGTTCGACACAGAAAACAACAGCTTCAACAACTTAGTGCGTTTCAGATAAACGGCATCTTACTGCGCCAGGGTTGCCATCTTCAGAATTCTGTTAACAGTCACATGGCCTTCGGCAGTGTTAATTACTTTCAGTCATCTACAGCATGTTTTACAACTATAACTGTTGCAAAGCATAGTTGTGATGAGTTTAAGTAACCACATTACGTAAAGGACTGACAAGCAAAGTGTAACATTTTACCTGTGTTCCAAGCTCTATGATTGGAAGAGACACCACCTTTGTGCGTTGCGCATTATTGATATACTGCAAATGTTGGCCTATAGGTTCAATGACCTTCAGTGAGGTGTAGATCCATGACGTACTACGGCTGTGAAATCTTCCTTTCCGATTGCCTCAAGTTAGGTGCAATCCAGCGTTCCAGTCGGTTTTCGTGATGAAGCGGAAAGCAGCAATTCCGAACAATACTTTGAAACGATTCCAATCAACAGCCGCATACTTCAGGACAAGCACTTAAAAACGTCGAGGGAACTTCAAGAATGCGACTTAAAAGACATAAAGCCCATTGTAGCTTTCGGGCTCCTTTTTGACCCCAATGTTTTGCACCGACAGGCACGTGAAGAAAGGAACCCAATTCTAGCTAAAGGTAAATACGGAGTGCTAATTAAAAGCTTCCCCTCCTCTTTTTCCCATTGTAATTGTTTCATAATGAAAATTATGGAGGGTAATTAGACGCAAATACTAAGGAATTACAGATCAGAGAAATGTCCCTGTTGAAATGTTGTAACATACACCTGCATCATTCTGCCCAGAGGCTTAATTTAAGACCTTATCGAATACCGTAAAGACGTCACATAGTATCATACAAACAACAGTACGGCACGCGATAAACAGTGTACGTTAACTAAATTAATCCACTTGTTTCTATCAAAGGACTCCAATAAAAAGCACTTGAAATACATGCCGACTGAATATGCCACTTCCGAAGCATTTGAAAAATAAGTATAATTTTCTCGATACTGCGCCCGTTAATTGTATGATAAACTCTTTATTTATCAGCCGGTTAAATCCGGTATCCGTCCGTCAACTTTATCGGTTGACGCTGCCGATTTATAATATTTTTCTAGAACAAGAGAATGAATTACGACGTCGTTGCCTGCCTGTTCGCGTGGTTTTCACTCCATTATCTGACCATATGATACGCGTTTCAACTTGTACAGTGCTGCATATACCGAACTTGTATAGCTCTCACCTAGAGATTTTATACCTGGTGGACCATAGTTACACATCGGTGATCAGAATGTGTAAGGTCAAAGGTATGCATTGAAACCGTGGAAAAAAATCTTTCAGCCCAGCTCACAAGACGATACTGTCAACGAAACGTTGCAATTAACGGATTGTACATTTACAACGTTCATTTGTCTTATCTTAAGAGGTGTGCGTAAATCTGGCTCTGAGTTTGAATTCCCCTTGCTTGCAGTAGACACAGTATTAGACGGACGATTAGACGACGTTTTGGTCTCTAATCTACAGCATATTACTGTTATTCTAGGTACGCGTCTCAGTGATACATGTAGCAAACTAAAATAATTGGTGGTGATCCTTAGAAAGTGCATTATCTAATAGTTATCGAATATTTCATTTTGTAAACAGCACATTCGTCGAATGCATGGTATTTTTTTCCATACTTGCCATAGGCGGCGGAGCAGGGGGGCAGAGCCCCCACGTTTTGGTGCCGAAAAACACTTGTAAAGGTATAATTGACAATACATGTGACATAGGCGACTTCAGAGCGCTCATTTTCTGCCCTCAGACGATTGTCATAAGTCGATTACGGACACGCTAGCCACCATGAAGACTGCAAAGAGGTTTGCTTGTGCCAACGAGCAACGCAAAGGGCTTTTGAAAAAAAATCTGAGTAGGGGTATGACTATGGCTGAGTGAAAGATGAGTGCCCTCCCGGATAGCGATATCCAGCTTTTGAACAACTGGGGCCAGCTTTGCACGTGACGTCACGGCGGCCATTTTGGTGGTCAAGAACAAAAGCATTTCTCTTCGCGGGGAACTGAACTCTATTTTCAAGTGAATTATTCGGAAAAATTGACCACCAACATGAATATATATCTCTACTCTGGAAGGCTTCGTGTATCAAGCCCGCACTTCTCGGTGGTCTCTTTTTCGTTCTATCTCCTATCTAAGTAAAGTGTCCGTTTCTTCGGGAAGAACTACATATACTCGTTCTGCTAAATTCGGGAAGAAGTAACTTCATCTTTTTGCTCTCTGCTTCTGTCACATTTTTATTATGCACCTCAGTGCGTAAACTCACCCTCTAAACGTGGTTGCTCAGTGCGTGTTTCGTCGCATGTCTCTGCTGAAGTACACTGACTGAGGCATTAATGTTAAAAGATAGGAATTTCAGGGCTGGTTTTAAAAGTTGCAGATTCAATGCATGTGGTTTAATGAAAGGCAGCAGTCTTCAACTACGACATTATTCCTCTCTTACTGAGGTCAAGAAACGCTATTTGTTTGAATATGTACAGCATCGAGCAAGAGTTGTTATTGAAATCATTGCCAACTGTAGTCGTAATCACCAAGTATCCTTTTTCTCAGAGTCAAGTGTTAACGGTGGCATTTATAAGGAGTAATTTTCCGGTAATACCGCTTGATGGTCGAATTTTGAATTGTTCAAAATAGAAAGCATCTTTCAACAGAGCAATATAACTGGAGTAAGTGTGAATATTTTCATATTTTTCTATGTACTTTCAACGTACCATTAGATACCGTTCAAGATGCTTTTTCCCAAAGCAGAGAAGCAATGTGTGATAAATTCTACTTTAAATTACTTTCCTCCTTTAAAGCTGTTTGAATAATGTGATTAGGCATTTACCAACTCAATGTTGTTAATTAATTAAATCAGAGAAGCTTTCGTTCAAGCATAGATCAGACTGCAAACAAAGTGGATTTCTCACTTCCATGAGTGGACAATTTCATCTGATAGGCTTCTTTCATTTAATTTCCGCTTCCAATACAGCTGATCAACGGTTTAGGTTTTGAGATTGTCCATAAAGAGTAGTCAAAGAACGAGAACGCAACGTGATAACAATCTGCACCAATGATTTTGCTTTCAAACTTTTTGAAGAGTTAAAAAAAATAAGTATGCCGGACAATTCTATACTAACTAAGAATCTCAATTTACTTAAACGCGTAGGCTTACCAATTCAGTCACCTTCGTTTTGTTCTCTCTTGTCGTCCTGCTTCTTTTAACAAACGGGTGCCGCAACCCACTTATCAGCCCTAATAACAGTTAGCATGCACTTCCCATTGCAATCATACCACTTGTAAATTCATTTTGCAGTCCTTGCGTATATTGTTATCTAAAAGGGGTATTTGCCCTTATCAAACGGATCAGACACGATGATAATGGTTTTATATTTAAGTAAGTTAAATACGGCGTTTTTGTAATTACTGCAAAGGACAACGTCATAAGTAGAGTACTTTCGTAGTGTTTTTTAAAAAGAATAAAATAAGTTTTTTTTTACGACTTCTTTGCATGACTTCAGCTATAAAACGTACCAGCAAGTTTAGCAATTAGGAGTAATTGTTATCATCATGAGAATACACGTTATGGAGAATCAATTTTAAGTCTATCAGGCCAGAAAATATGAACCTTACATGGACGCATGTTGCCTTAAGTCATCACGTTTACATAATCACAAAATTACAAAAAGAAAAAATAACAGCGTCAACAAACGCTTTGTTTTATTTTTAATGTCTGTCTTCGAGAACGTCCTTCACCGAAGGAAAAATAACAAGGCAATATACACTATCATTTAAGCTTGGTGTGTTTAAACAGTCATCGGCAACATAAAACGATGTTGACTCTAAAGGTTAATCACATTTAATCGCTTTAATTTTTTCGGGTTTGAGCCAAGCTGCATGATATCGTCAGATAATTTACTGTTGGAGCGACATAATTACTTTGAACCATCTTGCTTTGGTTCTAGGGGGGTTATCTTCCTTATCTTGAGGAATTCAAACTACTTTAATCATTATTTCGCATGGCTTTTTCCCAACCGTTTGTTTTCTTCGGAGGGGGGTTGGTGGAAAGGGGAATGGTTCCATAGGAGCAACTAGGACTATACACTAGAGTTATTTGTTGAAAAAATATATTATTCCTCCCAGTGCAACGGGAAACGGAGAAAGCACAATATTTTAGATTTATTTATTTGCTTTATTTGCAAAAACGAAAACAAAAAACAATGGCGAGGGCCACGCAAACAACAGAGCGATGCTCTAATTCAAGTGTACCCTTGAAAAATAGAATTATACGTATGAAAGTATATATTAAATTTCTGCCAAATCTATTAAATTTTCCCTTAAGTTATGTTCTAAACCATCTGCTTGGAGGTTTTGAAATATCACGAGTATTGAAAAGTTTTTCTCCATGACAGAATATTGTGTTACCCGCAGCACTGCACTTGGGCGTGGGGCAGATTGATTTGCAAGTATTGGGAGTGTTGACGTCGTTAGAATCAGGTGAGAGCTGGTGAGGGATACTTACAGAGTTTATTGAGTTCGTAACTGAGGAAAAAGAAGGAACAGACTGGCGGCAGATTATTCCAAAACTTGGGTGGACGTCGACAAATCTAGTAATGAGCTATTGACCGTAGACCGATGGATAATTTCTTCTACTGATAAAAATCGTTTACACAGATACTGCAAAGATGTCAACTCGACATTTCACGTAGAGGAGAAGATTGTTAATTTCGTCTGACATTAAAGCTACAGGTAGCTTATGGAATTCTTCCAGCCAAATTCAAAATAAGTTTTGTTATTCATCTTTCAGTGCGGTGGACAAATCAGTTACAGAAGCGGGATTGATGAGTTACATTAATCGCTAATTTATTTAACTCTTTCTTAGCTTACGCTAGGCTGACCCCGTGCAAGGGAATCCAAGATAGTCTTGGATTCTGGATTTCAAGCCGTGGATTCCGGATCCTTGTAGTGGATTCCGCATTCTTTGTCAGTGAAAGTTGCATTCCTGGTTGCAATCGTTAGTGGGATTCCAGATTCCTTGAGCTGTAATCCGGATTCCAAAGGCCAATATTACGGATTCCACAAGCAAACATTTCCCGGATTCTGGAATCCGGAGTCCCCGTTACTTGTGGCTACTAAGCATGCACTAAGAAGATCTTTGCAGTTTCTTTGTTGCATAGCAAACGTTTCAATCCGCATACAAGTCATTTCACTCCACTGAAACGGCTCTACTGAGGGTTCAGAATGACATTCTTTGTGCTTTAGATCGTAATGAGTCGGTCATATTGGTACTTTTGGATCTGTCTGCGGCGTTTGATATGGTGGACCATACTCTTCTAGTGACAAGGCTGTCTACTTGTTTTGGTTTTCAAGGAACTGTGCTTAAGTGGCTGAAATCATACCTGTCTTCATGGAAGCTGTTTGTTAAAGTTGGGAATAGTCATTCTTCACAACGTGCATTGAAGTGTGGTGTCCCTCAGGGATCAGTTCTGGGCCCTTTGTTGTATTTGTTATACACATCACCTATTGCGGACATAATAAATGATCATGGACTATCATACCATCTATATGCTGACGACACCCAATTATATATTACCTTTAAATCTACCAGCTTGAATGACATCCAACAAGTGAAGTTGAGAGTGGAATGCTGTGTGAGGGACATTGATGAATGGATGATAAGAAACTATCTTAAACTAAACCAGGACAAAACGGACCTTGTAGTCATCAGTTCCAGATTCCATCCTATGCCTGACATCGGTCACATTACTGTTGGTTCTGAGTGCATTGCACCTCGTGACTCTGTTCGTAATTTAGGGGTTCAGTTTGATAGCATATTTAGTTTTGAGGAGCACATTAAGAACATTTGTAAATCATCATTCTATCATTTGAGAAATATTGCTAAAATCCGCAAGTACTTAAGCCAAGATACATGTGAAATCTTAGTCCATGCATTTATTAGTTCGAAACTTGATCACTGTAATTCCTTATTACATGGCCTTCCTAAGTATCTGTTAGCTAGACTACAGGCAGTTCTGAATGCTGCAGCTCGTGTTGTCACACGTACTGACACCGAAGCATGTTCATATAACTCCTATTTTAATTAATCTTCATTGGTTACCAGTTGAGTTTAGAATAACTTTTAAAGTCCTTTTATTGGTATACAAGGCCCTTCATGGCCTTGCACCTTCTTATATTTCTGACCTTTTGAATTTTAAAACATACTCTTGGTCATTGCGTTCTTCATGTAAAGAATATTTAGTGGTTCCAAGAAGCAGATTGAAAACATATGGAGACAGAGCTTTCTCTATTGCAGGACCTAAATTGTGGAACGATTTACCTCTAGAGATTAGGAAATGTGCTTCAGTGGCAACTTTTAAGCAACTTTTTTATTTAAGTTAGCATATAGGTTATGAGATTCCTTTTGTTTTAAGATGCTTTTGATTTATATGGTAGATAACTTAGACTATATTTGAATTATATTGTATATTGTAGATATTTTTTAATTTAGATTTTTTATATTCTATTTTGTAATTAGGTAGCGCTTTGGACAATTATTGGATTTTAGCGCTATATAAATAAAATTATTATTATTATTATTATTATGATTATTATAGCCCCTGCTAAAAGATGTAGATTCCACACAGTGTGCTACGTTTATCGGCGTTGAGATTTTATTATTATAATTTTTAGTGTCATTCATCCCGGAGCCGTAATCTGTCGTAATAAATGTCACTTGGTATTTCTTACAGTAACAATTGCGATATTGGATAAATGAATTCGTACCCAATATTTTAGGGTCACAGTACAAAGTGAAGCGACTGAGGCTAAGCAAATGAATCTTAAAATGGTGGTGGTTTTCAGGCTTAAAAAAAGGACTCGAGAATCAGACATATGGGAAAGTTTTGGAGGGGAAGATGTGGAAATGTTCATAGATGCAAGACAACAAATTGAAGGTGAGATCCACTATTTCTTTGTTGACGTTTCTAGGTATTTGTATACTACTACATGAAAAATTACTGCAATTTGATTGGCTTAGAGCAGTGGTATTTCAGCTTAATTTGAAATACCTACATGTGAAAATTACAAACCTTTTGCGGGTAGTAATATAAACAAATAATAGCATGATTTGTACGTGATATTTGACATAAATACCACTCGTGATATTTCAAAATTGTCTCAAATTTCACTCGCCTAACGGCTCGTGAAATTATGTATAACAATTTCGAAATATCACTCGTGGTATTTATGCCAAATATCACTACAAATCATGCTATTACCTATACTTATAACATATTACTTGACTGAGACAATAATTGTTTGAGCTTATATCGAACCCCATACCTCGCATTTAATTTACGCTCATGTGCCATCAATTTAATGTTACGATTTGTACAAACAGTCACATCGATAAAATCGATACTCTAAAATTACATTACAGCCTTATGAACTTGTCTCGTCTCCTTCTGCTGGGTTAACCGTAGCATGCGAATACAGCTGTCTATCTTCGTTCTTCGCCACGACGGCTATATTCGCGGGCTAGGTTAAATTTTTAACCAACTTTGATCCATCAATATATAATTATATTTAGCCAAGGCCACAAGCGAAGCTCTCGTGTGATCTTTTAACAACTTTCTATCTGCAGTAATTCAACTTTTGCCATAAGAAAGAAAAAACTGAATCCCTCCTCAAAATGGACCTGAGCCTGCGATCACTTGGAGACCAATAACTGGCCAGTGGATAATAAAAAAAACGTCACCTCTATGGGTAGGTACTTTAAACCTCTATGAGTTTTACATCTAAGTCCGTGATAAAGTAATTGCGACCCATGGTCATGGTCAGCGGATACCTTTTTGTCCTTAAGTTAACACAGACTGTCTATATCGTGGACGATATAGGTAGTAAGTGTGAGATTTCACATCTGCTAGCATAGGGTCCGGACGTACGTCCGGACTGTTTTGCGCAACCAAAATGTTTTCAATGCATAACCAAATTTTCTTACCCATGGTGCTCAGTGGCTGGCGCTTCGCTTGCCCGCGAGATCACCGCTATAAACTCATCGTTACCAGGGGCACCCAACCACGGTTTCCTCCTAAATACATTGCAAGCACTTTTTATAGGCTATCCTGAGTACTTTTAGGTATCTACTAGTTATCCTAGGGGAACGTGAGTCTTTTCGAAATTACCAGGGCTTCAGTAGTATTTTCCCGAAAGTTTTAGATGCAATTGAACATATTGAGAAGGAGAGAATTTTTCTGATTCCTCTTTGCATCACAATTTTGAGTCCGAAAATTTTACGGTTTCTTTTTTCTAGAAAAAAAAAACCTAACCCGAGGGGTGACCTGTGAAAAATTAAGCTTCAGAAAATCGTAGGTAATTTATTGTAGTACTCAGCTGGAACATTCTTCCTACGTCTGTATGCTGATGACACAACGCAATATATAGCCCATGAGAGCCCCTGCACACTTGAATCTACACTGAATCAAGACATAGATTAACTCTCTGGTTCACTGCGAATTACCTGCAAGTAAACGCTACTAAAACTCAGGCAATGACACTGGGGAAATCTCAGTACCCATACGATCTTTTTATTGGTGACAAGTTCATCGAAATTGAACCAACTCTTAAGATTCTTGGCGCTACATTGGATCGGGATTTGTCTTTCAAGCCCCACGTTGCAATCATGCTGAAAAAAGCGTATGCTAAGATAGCCGCAATTACGGGAGGATTGAGCGCTTGGTTCCTTCGGACGTTAATTATGATTTTTGTTACGGATGATACGCTGCGACTGTAGGAGAAGCCAATTGTCACGCAGCTAAAACTACTTGTGGCGGTAAAACTCCGTGAGAGTATATTATAAACAGTATGGCTATTAAGTATGGCTAACAGGTGACATTTTACTAACATTCCAATCATATTTTCATTGTTGTAGCTGTTCCGGTATAAAAACCTTGCCAAAAACGCGAAAAAAGACCAAAGAAATATACTTATTGAAATACATGAATAATAAATTTGCCAGCTAGAATATTAGACTAAATATACTGCATGAAAGGAGTTAAATCAACATACATTTGGGTATGCAGGAGTAAAGAAACCTTCCCCAAAACAATAATGGTTGCTTCCTGCGGATAATACCATACTAAGAAACTAACAAAATAAATCTGAGAACGGACTACGTTTGCAAAGGCACGAAAACTAAGGAAACTAATTAGAAACGAAATTCCCACGCAGAACTAAAGGTAAAACCTACTTGAAACTCAAAAAGGCGTACTCACGTAATTGTGCGAGATACTGAGTATTACAATAACTTCTTGCAGGAATATACTTTATGAGTCGCCAGGTAGACAAAACTACAGAAGATAAAATGTACTTACATATCGGTTCCCGCTTGTCTCTATGTCCCAAGAAATGAACTATCCAAGTAGACTACAACGATGTACACATGAAGACGACAAAATCCAACTAAAGCTAAAGTTAAGAGACCATCCGTTTTCTACGTTAAAATAGGCGTTGTCTAAGGAAATGAAACTAGCGAATCAGAAAAGCTTAGGGCGAGAGATATCGTATCACTAAATCAATAAAGCTTGTTGTAATGTCATTTATAATTTCTCTTTATAAAGCCTATGTGTTACCGCATTTAGAATACTGTTGCCCACTTCTTCTGGGTATAACTAAGGCCCAGTTCAGACGTCGTGCTTCTGCCGTGCCGAACTTAATTGTAATTCGGTTCGTCTGTAGCACGGCAGAAAACAACTTTGATTCAGACGTCGTGCCAGAGTCGAACCAAATTCAGGATTTACTGATGCCTCGCCCGGTGCCTCGTAACAATTCTCCTCCTAACTCCCCGTGGGAACGCAATCTCGGCAAAATACATTAATACAATTTATGAATTTTGCTTAGCGCAGCAGAAGCACGACGTTTGAATCGCTGCCGTGCCAGAGCCGTATAGCACGGCAGCGCTTGTCGAACTTAATTACTTGCCGAACTTAATTCAAAAGTTTGATTCAGACACCGTCCTTTTGCCGTGCTTTTGTCGAACTTAATTCCTGAATTTAGTTCGGCACGGCAGAAGCACGACGTCTGAACTGGCCCTAAAGCCTTGAAAAATAACATCGAAAGTACCAATTATTATGCGATCAAGACATTACTAAATCTAGGTAATTCGGCTACCTATGACTTTTGAGCAATACCCTGCAATCGCTTATTCTATTTTTTATAAATGTTTTAAACTAGATGGCCCAAATTATATCTCCCAATTTTTTACACCTCGGGTAACTACATACAATTTACGAGGCAGTAGCTTAAATGTTGTGCAGCCTTCATATAACAGCCCTGTTATGCACAACTCCTCAGCCTTATTTGTACATGATTGCCCACGTGTGGAGTCAGTTACCAGCTGTCACCAAATCTTCGACCACTTTAGCACAATTTCGTGCTCGCCTGAATAATGTTAATTTCATAGGGTACCAGTGTATGAACTGTATATAATTTTATCTATTTTTACATTTTTATATACTCTTGGGCTAGTTTATAATTAGGATTAGTCCATTTTAAACTATTTTTAATGCATGTACTTAGGTTTTTAGGTTTTTTCTTTTTTTCAAGAAAAGTTTCTTGAAACATTTTCCCAAAATTACGATGTACGTAGTAGTTAGGTTTTTTATGTTTGTATATGCATAATTCACATTTTATCTTGTTTTGTATTTTTAGTTTCTCGAGCGCTTTTAACACGAGCCTCTGGCTTGGAAGATTGTGCAAACACTTCGACATTAAATAAATTATTCTATTCTATTCTACTGATAAGGGGACTTTTTTAGGCACTCCTTTCGTGTGCGAATGAGGCTGAACACATTTGGTGTTCTCAAACTGCGATCAAGGGAAGAAAGCTTCTATCGAGAGATTTAAAATAGAGAGCACCCGTATCAAGAAAAAAATATTTTTAGAGATCGCTAGTGGGGCGTGCAGCTGGTACAGGCTGAGTGAGAACCACTTTGAAAATCAATCTTCAAAAATCTACAATAGCTGCATAGCAGCTTAGACTTGCATTTTCAGTTAAGTAATTCTACTTAAATTTCTTTTATATTGAAGCGTTCTTTTTCTGTCTTTATTTTCTTTCCTTTATTTCAATAACTGGAGGTTCATTAATTTTGTCTCATAAACTCCTTCATTTTGCGTATTATATGAATCGCAAGACGTAGTTGAGAAAGCTTTGTGTTATACGGTTTTCTTTGATGTGTAAGGATTCACGAGGTATTTTTTTAAAAATTCTAATTATATTATCGCTTATCAGAATAAATTGAACGCGTCAACTCGTCTTGTTTTATTTCTTTAACAATGTCGAAGATCATCGACGAAGACAGACGATAATTTGTAAATGTTTAGTCTCTATCGAAGGCGGCATTAATGACTGGATAAAATAAAAAAGGGGTGTAAAAAAGAAAGAAATTTTTTAGAAAAGTTTAACTAGTCAACCTTGCTGCAATGTCAAGCTTTTGAGTCCAAGTCTTTTTGGAATGGTACTGTAGTCTTTAGAGTCAGAACTCGCCAAACGTACTTTATTGTCGACATTGACAAATAATTGTTTGTTCCTTTTCAGCTTTTCAAGTCAAAATAATTTACTATTTAACATTTTAATAGCTTTCTGGGCTTTCTAACATTGACATGCTTTCAAGAAAAAACTCCTAATATGCAACAGTCGTCGGTAATACGGCTCCAACAAAAGCGCCATTCAGGCGCCTCTGTTCAAATAAATACTACTGAATTAATTTCGTCCATGGATTAAAAAGTTCGTTTTACTAATTAGTACTAGCCATAATGTTCTCTATGGGTGAATCGAAAGAGTTACCAACTCGACCCATGAGAATGCTAGGCTTTGCTATTATTATTGTTATTTTTATTATTATTTGGTTGTTTCTTTGGTTTGTTTTGTATCAGATTTTTTTTCTGTATATAAACCTCGTTTTGAATAAAAAAAAGCCCATTTGCTGAAAAAGTGAAATTGCTTCGCGCAGGAGAAAAAGACTTATCCGTTTCATTGTTGTTTGTTTGTTTCTAAAGACTGCCCATGAGTCATTCTAAAATTCTCTCCCTTTCTTTAACATTTTTTGGTCGACCAAAACTGTTCCAGGAATGGTCTAACTCATAACCTCCGAGGTGCTTGCTTGTGGAGTCTCTTCTTCTCGATTTTCGCAGAAGGGCTGCCGAAGAAGCCCTTAAATACGTCGTAATCTGAAATGACACGCTTGAGCAAGGTCAGCTTTTGATCCTGAACATCGAAGCATGCCTACATTTACTTTAAGACCGCACCACAAATTAATTTAAACTTGACACATTTAAAAGAGGATGCGACTCAAAACCCCCTCAAGCACCAATGTTTAACCTTGAGTAAACTTGGCATTTAACTGCCAGCCATGAAGAGACCCTAAGCACGAGTGAAACATCAAGCACAAATCGCATACATGAAAACTCATGCCAACTAAAAACTTCGCAAGACAAAAGTTTAAAACAACCTACAAAATACGTATTCTTCGCAACAAGATTTGAGCAATGGCAAAATGCTCGGATCAATTTCTTTTGCACCTGCATTTGCAGTACAACAATGAATATTTAAGTGGCTCGACCCAGTATTTTTACACATCTTTGAATCTATTACACTGAAACAAATTGATCTTTATTGTAAAACCATTAAAACACATGTATTACAAATAGACTGAACTTTATTATGATATTATGTTTTGGGCGATCGGAATATATATCACGTGACAATGAGGTCAGAACAGTTTTGGCCCTAAATCGAATTTCTGCCCTTATCGGCATTTTCTTGGAAATGCCGATAACTTTACGCTACGTATACTTTGGGTGCTTGTCTTTTGATGTGTGAAGTTTCACAAAAATCTATAAGAGGAATTTCGAGATATCTTTGAATTTCTACAAAAAGGATATAAAATATGCATGGATTGTGCTGGATTTAATGCTGGATTTAATGCAGACAAATTTTCTTTCGGAGGTTCCCGAACCGTTTTTATAACTCATTCGTTTTGCAAATGACCTTTATACACTCTACAACCGGCTAAAAGCAAGTAGACTTGCGCCATTTTCAGAAAACATGAAAACATGTGAATCAGTCAAACACAACTGAAGCTAAGCTCTTTTTGTAATTTCTAAGGCTATTTTCACGAAAACAGCGATTAAACCAAAATTCGTCGATAGATCGAATTTCAGTGCTGCAATTGATCAGTGTACTATAAAATCCCTTAATTTCGAGTCCATTGAAAACTGTTTAAGTTGTCTAACGTAGGCGCAAAATTAAGTAAATGTTAAAGCGATGTCATAGATCTGGCTCAGTTTTTGCTTTCGGATTTCCTATTCCAAATTCCCATGCAGCAGGCGCGAATTAAAGGTGCCTGGTTGCCCTCTGAAATCTTTCAGAAGAATGGTAATGCTGCAGAAAGGAAGAAAACAATAGGAAATAGATTGCGGAGGGCAATCAAGCGCGGTAAATTCTCGCGTGCTGCATGGGTATTTTGGAGCGGGGGTTGGGGTTGCGTTTTGGGTTTTAAGTTTCTCTGAATCTTAGCACTCTCTTAGTCCGTTAGTCGGAATGTGAAGTGACCGTCCGGCCAAAACCGCTTTTGAATAGTTTACCGTTCAATAGTCGGTTTTCGTTAATGAATCTCCTTGAACAAGGGGAAAAAGCAAAGAAAAACAGTATTTCAAAATATGACCTTTTAAATTGTAAAAGAGTTGCAGTCAGGATAATTAATCAAAATAAAAACGAAAGCAGAATTGCGAATCAATACTTCGTAGTGAAATAATGTAGAAAACTAGTGTTTTCCTCATATAAGTAAAGTCGTTTTTTTGCGACTGTAATGAATTAATTACAATTACAATTAATAACATGTCCTTTCAATTTGACTGGTTGTGGTGGTATAATAAGGAGAATGGTCCATTTACACTTTGATTAAGGTACATTTTGATCATTATTATTGTTTTAACATCCGGCCAATCTTAATTATACAGAAACCTTTTGGCTTTAGTTGATTTTTTGGGTGTTTCTGTTGTTATAAGAAGTTGGATGGTCGTTTTACATTTACTGATCTATAGATACTTAGCGTTCTTGGTCATATTATTTCAACATCAAGCCAATCTTAATTATACAGAAACCTTTTAGTTTTAATTAATTGCACGTTTGTTGTCACTGGTGTTTGTGGTATGTGAAGAATAATGGTCAATTTACATTATATTGTTCTGTAAACACTTTATACGCACCTGACATTATTTTGATATTCGGGGAATCTTAATTATATAGAGGCCTTTTCCTTTTGCCTTTTTTTGTAATTTTCTATTTTAATTGATGACATGTCTTTTCCGATATGTTTTTAAAAACACTCCGGCTGTCTCTTCGACGATAGTAGGGACGTGAAAACATGCATGCACTAGTTTGTGGCATGTTTTTCATCTGACGTCCTGATGCTGTGAGAAATTGAACAAAGTTTACACTAACTGTTCTACTATAATTCCGCTTTACAAAAAAACTTATCGCGCAGTCCACTAGGTTTTGCCCTTTTTCATAAAAGCTAAAAGCAATTATTATCTTTAAATGCCACTGAACAAAAACATCAGTAATTGCTTTTAAATTTTTCTAGCCACGGTGGCTAATAGAATTAGTCCACTACCATCTTAATCGAACTGCATGCCTCTACATATACTGGGAGATATCGCAGGTTCATTGCGACCACATCGTTGAGAATTACAAAGAAAGTATCCTTCGCTCTTTAAAAAGGCTCCGAGTCATAGCGACATGTTTGAAAATTTCAGCTCGACATTTCCTGTCAAAAACCAGTCTGGTGTGGGGAGCATTGATGATGGGGATTGCCAGTTATCGAAAGATTCCAGTGCAGAGAAGGTGATCAAGGTGTTTGCTTATTTCTCCATTCTCCTGGTTTCTTTAGTTGGAAATACTCTTGTTATCGTGGTTGTTTACAAGAATAAACATCTTCGTAAGTCGATTAATTATTTTGTATTCAACATGGCCGCCTCTGATCTTCTCATGTCGTTGACCATTATGCCAGTAAGGATAGGGAAGATTGTTACCGGATCCTCTGCCTTTATGGTGGACAGTCCCTTGTTAGTGGGAAACATCTTGTGCAAACTTTGCTACTTTCTTCCTGATGCCTCTGTTGTGGTCTCTATAGAAAGCCTTGTGTTGATAGCAATAGACAGGTTTATCGCTGTTGTCTATCCTCTAAAGGCAACACTTATCACATCAAAATCGCGTTTAACATGCATTCTGTGCGCGTGGATTGTGGCCGTTGCGGTTTATGCTCCTTACTTCTACACCTTTCGACTGTTCCCTAACGAAGATGGAAGCTATGAATGCGAGCAAAGATGGGACCCAGCGTTTGACCATGAAGAAACACATAAATGGTACGTCACGGTCATATCCATAACTTTTTTTATCTTACCCGTCTGTGTTCTGGCCATCTTGTACGCCATGATAGCGTGCACCGTCAAACGAAACGCCACAAAGAGGAAAATGATGTCTTCAAGATCACCTCGTAAATACCAAACAAGCCGGCAAGTTCTTCGCCTATCAGTGGCCATAATAATCGCTTTCTTGGCCTGTATTTTCCCGATGCTTGTAAACATGTTCATGGTAATGTCTCACTTACACAGTGCAGAGGAACCCACTTGCGCATTTCTAACCTTGCTATTCATTTCATACTTTATGGTGCATTCCTGGAGTGCTGTAAATCCCTGTATTTGTTTTGCCTTCGGTAAAAACTACCGAAACGGTCTGAAGTACATACTCTCAAGGGAGGGATATGGTTTTCAGATGGA
>CALNXK010000049.1:610000-635000 GCA_942486035.1 Porites lobata | reverse complement strand
AAGCCGTATTATTTACTCTAAGGAACGGAACGTGTCGTCCTCGAGCTGAGTAACGGGAGCAGGTGTACTGCGGTAACATATCAAAATTTATGAGTGATGACTGAACACCGTTCTTTTTCCATCCACCTATAGTTCGATCACATTCAGTGATCTTCTTCGGGGTGACTAACTAGCCGTTAACGCACGGCACTTTTAAAATTGCTGAATTGCCAAGGCAACACGCGCGCATCACAACTGAAATGACTGTTATTTTAAAAGTCCAATGGAAAATTTCATGGCATCTACGCGCGCCCACACGCGTCTTTCTGTTTTGGGCATAAAAACGATCATCTTCATTAAGTCCCTGTGGGCGCAGCGTTCCTAATTTGTGCATCCACTGTCACCTCCTTCTCCCGCAACTCCCTCTCTCCTATGGCCCTGTCTATCAACTGTATACGCATATGCTTTAATCCTAAGTGTCCCGAATTATGAAAATATGCTGGTAAAGAGTATCATCATAAGATTCCTCTTATTTTCTGAAGACAACTTGAGATGAGCATTGCTTGTGATTACTAAACCTAAACCTAAAGGTAGTGGTAGTGGATGCAACATACTGAATGCCACACATCTTACAAGAAATGAGATAGCCTACATTTTTTATGAGAGCGCGAATATACTGAAAGCGTAACGCAGCATCAAATATAAGTAATATTCGAAAATTATCGTTGAAAATTAATAGAAAGTTTATTCGATGTGTTTCTAACTAGACCTTAATCAGTAACAATGAGAAATCAATCCTTTCTCAACGTTTCAAACCCGCTTTGCATCTCTAAACGCCTCTCCGAAGCACCGCCAACTTTGCAATGTTGTCTGGAATTGTCTAACTCACGATCACCTCGCACAGATTAGTTGCCCAGAGAGTTGAAACTTGAGCTTTTTATCTCGCGTGCTATTCGTATCTAAAGGGACATACTCATTATCTCTGTCCGCCAATCTTGAGACGTTACATTTGTCAGGTGTGCAGCTTAAAAAAGTATGACCATCTATATTAACAAAACCGAAAGGGTTTCATAACTTTAATTACTGCCCCCGTACAACTGCATTATAATAGAATACATGGATTAGATATAAATAATGGATAACACTTGGAATATCAAGACTCGGTATATTCTTTGTAAATATCTTTTGATGGCTTTGGTTATGGACACTTTCTTTGAGAAGATAGCTTTATAGTGTGCTGGTTGGGTTATTTGACTTAAAAATAATGTATTAATGAGTGCTTAATAATAGCTTTTGCAGAGGATATCTCGTCTGCAATATTGATAATTAAAGGAGCGCATTCTGCTTTTTATTCTATTTTTATTTCTTTGTTCTTTTATTATCGTTATTATTAATTTTTTTACATATTGGAATTACCACGCAGCTACACAACTTTTGCCACAGAATTAAGCGTAAGCGTAAGAAGCTGACGATTCCCAAGCTTGTAATTACCGGTCTTTCGTTCAAACTTTCACTTGTACAGACTTTTTCATCTTCTTCGCCAGAACTCTAAGCTTCGCCCGAATCAACGTCGTAACAATGCTTAGAAACAATTCACAAGCCAGGACGGGCGATTCTTTTTTTAATTTCCGTTTCGCTGACACAGCCTTATCAGAAATCTCTCTGTAGTCGTTTTCGTGGACAAAACGAATAGCAATATCGCTCTCCGCGTCTTCCGCCATTTTGTTCTGCGTCAATTCGTGAAGGACGCGTGGCTCTTAGCGTGGGTCATCCACGCAGAACACATTCGCGCTATGTGATTGGCTGTTGTCTAATCCCCCTTTGGATCTGTGGTCTTAAAAATAACTCGAGACAAATTACCTATGGAATAGGGTGTGTATGGGGGATGCCTAGCTTCTCGGTCCCCTTCATCCTCTCTTGCCTGATCCTAATAGACATTAATGAAGAAAAATGTGCAAAATACTAAACACATATGTACATGTTTTATTCAGCTAAAATTTCATTCTTCGAAATATAATACAGTAGATAAATCACACAACTGTTGAGCACAGCAGCAATGGAGAAAATTTATTGTTTTTCATAATTAATACAGAATTCAGAGTTTAGTGTTAATCCGAGTTTACTGAAATATCACTTATACATTAATTATTAATCCCTGATTGAAAATTGTCATGAACTAACAGATAACTCATGCAGGAAACAAAGCAATACATTTTGAGAATATTGTAACTTTTAATTTCCAATGCATCTAGTGAAATTCCAATGCACTTTTTTTCAGAAATAGTATAGAATAGTGTATTATTACTATCTGCTTGTTGTACCGGCCGGGGTTATGTCGTTAAACAGGAACTAAAACTGTATCTGAGGCTGGATGCTTTCTCCCTTGAAGCGACTGGCAACATTCTTCTCTTCTTTTGTAGCCCAATCTCCTCTTTTATTCTGAAAGAATATCATGGCCAGATCTTTAATTGCTGACCAGTAAAAAGGCCATTAAGTTCGAACACAAATTCAATGCTTTAGGAAGAAGTTTAGTTCTCTGAAATTCTCACTGAAAGAACACAGTGGGGAAATAGAAATAAATATATCAATAGAGACTTTAAGATTCTAAGACGCAAAACGACTAAAAGTACGAGATTTGCGGTGACTGAAAGTTTCTTCGCGTATTCTCATTACATGTAATTGACACCCTGGAAGGCTTCATTGTACTTTTGATTCACCGGAGACGCTAGCTGGTATCTTTATTTCAGGAGGTTAAGCCCTGTACCGACCGTAAAATGATAAAAATTTTAACATTTGATACCTTGTTTTTGCCACTACGACATTCTCGAGAAAACTCTCCCTTTCCCGCCAAAATGACGCTGATTCTTGCGCGCGCACTACTCGGTGTGTCTATTGAGAAAATATCTTACTCGTAGTCGTACTCGTCTTAGAATCTAATTTGGCGTCTTTTATCTCACCATTACACTCTGTGCTGTAGAAAATGTCCTCTTTCCATGTCCTCCCCTCCCCAAATTAATACCCTCCATACCTCCGATTACGACAGCTTCACTTTCAACTGAAAATGTTATTAGTACAACAACGACAAAAAGGAAGCAACAGGCTCTGATTTCCATAGCTTAGTGTAGTGTTCCGTCGCTGCTTAAAGGGTAAAGTCTATAGTGGCCAAAAATTTTTATTCGACCGAACTTAAATAAGCAATGTCCAATAATATTTTGGACATTAGAATACAGATTGGTTATTATTTGCTTCAGTGCTGTTATTACAAGTTTGATTTGCTAATTGGGAAATGAATACTTATTTCTTATTTATTGAGTAACTGACAGAAAGGACGCCTGTAAATGGCATCTTCGCATCAAAGTTGTTAACTTTTATCATAAGCTTTACAATTATTAGGGGTGCGTTCCATTGACCGTATTTCCCTATAAAAATCAACAGCGAAAGTGTTTCAAATGTGCTGTATTAGCGTCATGAACCAATTTTTCCAAAAAATACTTTGCACATCGTAAAAATTTAATGTCAGCCTGAGGGTTGTGGATTGAGGGTATTAAAGCCATAAAGCCATTTCTAGATGTCTTTTAATATCCGCAATTGTTTTTTAGCACGCTTGACGGCGCTAAAAATTCTCTGTGTTAACAGTTTTGTCTACCAATCGCGGCCAGATAACCTCACTATGTAAGAGACTCTCATCCTTGTTCATTCAATAATGTAGTAATGTTGGTAAGTGAGTAGGCACGCCTGAGACCCGATGCGGACATTAATAAAGTGGAAACAGACATATCAAGTTCATAAAGGCTCGCTAATGAACCTTAGTCTCCAGATGCTTTTTAACCACCAAGTTTACATTTATAATTCTTTCACATGTATGTGGTTCACCGTGCAACTTTCTAACTTCGAACTAGAATTGTGTCCCTAATTTACATGTATGCGATGCAATCTGAAGAAGTTTAATTTTTGTCGACAGGGCAATAATAACACACAGATAGTAATATGAAAAAGTAATAAATAATTAAAAAGTATAATATGAAAAAGTAATATATACTAGTATACGATGTGGTACTATTGGCCGTTTAATTTTGGAATTAAAAAACATATTAGCGACATATCATAGGCAATACTTGCGGGTGGTCTCAGTTATATATATGAATATATATGATATATGAATTCTCCTTCTTCTTGAATATGCTTATTTGACTGCTGTGAAGAAAAAAAACTTTAAACATGAAGGGATGCACCATTGTGTCGGTTATTGTTTTGTCTATCGAAAAGTAAAAAAAAAAAAGAAAAAAAATTATTATTATTATCTTAGTTGATGACCCAAGATATTCGTGATATTTCCCAATGCCATTCATAGAGTGGCACTTAACAAGATCATGGCATTTATTAAAATCCATAATATTACTGTGACATAATGATAGGTTGGAGGATAACAGCTGATGTTTTTTGTCATTATTGAAAGCCATGAGCATAACATAATCTGGATTGCACATTAAACTTCGACTCCTTACGGAGATTTGAGCGCAATTAGTCCCGTTTTGGAGCGTTGCGTTACTTAGGACGCAGTTAGTGTTCTAGGCATTAAAATCGTCTGTTTTAGTAAGTGCAACTGGACGACGCAACAGAAAATTTCTATTAAGTAAGTCACCTCACGCTCAACGCATCTGTCTCAGTTACCCATTTAAATTTATTCGAGACGTTAAAGTGGTCTTAAAGTCGTCTGAAGACCCAAAGATGAAAACAAGTTTACCGACTATTTCAAAAGTCAACTGCAGTTGAAGTTTACTGAGTACCAACGAATTGCTTGTTTAGATTTTTACCTTACCGCGCTACCACGTTAAATGACGCAATTGCGACATGAGTAACTGGTGTACGCAGGAATGATATGCGCGCGCAAGCAGCGAACGCGTAAGTCATCCCAACATAAGTTGATTGACGGCTTTCAGGAATATATCGGACTTTCTTTTCAATTTTGTCCTCTTCTTTAAACCCAAAAAGCAATAAACAATATTACTATCAGTAGACGAGAAGAAAAAGTGTATATCACTCCTCATACATATACTTCATTTAAGCTTGAAAGGTTATTGTATTTGAATAAGTTCTCAATTTTGTTCTTGAGTCTAGAACTGAATGACTTGAAACGATAACAAAATAAACAGGGATTACCTCCTTTAACCTCTACATGTATGGGTTAACAAACTCAGTTGCTCGTCTTTTGCATGTCCTAATAAATAATCATTTTTTTTAGTCAACAACCTTTTACTTTTGTGCAAAAATGGATTGTGATTTTAACATGTTACGGATCATACAGTTAAGCAAGGCTTTGTGTTCCCAAGTAAGAGTAAAAAGGACTAGTTGCTGTTGCTGTTGTTGTTTTATTTTTTTCATTTACATTGTTTTTTCGTGGTAAGATGATATGATACCTGCAGTTTTAAATTATTCGGGAAAATAGAATAAAAAAGCAAAGTTAACGCTCTTCTCTCATGGTTTCTTCCGGTCTGAGATTTTCACAGTCCATAATCCTTGCCGCTTCACAAACCAGTAAAACTCCGTTAAGAAGCTTGTCCTGAAAAATAACCAAAGCAATAATTAGTTAATAAATACATCATTTTAAAATCACTTTAAGATTTATTACGTCAAACTCTGGGTGGATTCATTTGCAACATACCCGTGTTTTTAGGCTTTAAAACAATAGAAAAATTCCAGGGGGAAAATTCGACAGCTATACGCGTATGTCGCAAATGAATCAACCCTCGGTTGAAAATAAGGAATAAACTATTTCCCATGATAGGCAAGCTACCCAAAGTACAGTTTAGGGGAAGCCCAAGAGGGATTAAATCGAAGTAACTCGATGGTCCGTCATGGAATGGCGAGGTGTAGATATTATGATTATGATAATAGTAATGATACTAAATTAAGCACTCGACGGATTTTAAGTTTTGAAAAAAGACGTTCGAAAAAAAGATGTCCTTTTCAAGTGATTGTACCCTTAACATCCTTCTATTTTTGATAGACAAACGTATAATGTTCAAGTATAATATGATGATTCAGTGTAGTAAAAACAAAAGTTGCGTTTGTCGTTGGTTTTCTCTTCCGTTTAGTGTGATTTGTTGTTCTTTTGTTTGTTTGCTTGTTTGTTTTTAACCGTATATTAGTCTTTTTAAGGTGGGTCTGTCCTGCCCGAGTTGAGTTAATTAAAAATTTTGAAGGCCCTTGGGGGCAAAAACCACCAAACCTTTTTTTTTCCTGAGTTTAGCATTTTTCTCTTCACTTTGAATTAAGGTCCAGTTTTTATACGAAAATGAAAACAAATTTTTACATGACGTCACCAAAATTCAAACTAACGGAACTATCGATCCTGTTGAATCTTTACTTTCTTGAAGAATTAGAGCAGGTAAAAACTAATATTTATACCAATATTCACTTCGAAAGGGTTCTTTTTTTTCGTGATCTAGTACGCTTGAAATTTCGAAACTTTTGCGTGACGCGGCATTTACATGGCGGCCAAAAGAGCTGTCACATAGGTTAAAAAAGTGACTTCCTTTGGGTGATTTTGCTATTGGAACAGTTCTTGTACCAGAAAAATTGTTACTTTAATGTTCGTCGATATAGTTGAATTCACACTTTCATAGCAAAACTCAGTGACAGATGTTTCTGTTGGTTCCGCCGCCATGTTCAGGTGCCCATACGGATAGACACCAACCAGCTGGCGTCTCCACAAAAATCTCTATGAATTATGAAAAATTGCACTGACCAGAGTAAGGGCTTGCGGTGATGCGGTTTTGTTCGATTTTTGGTGCGGTTTTGCGGAAATATTTATGTTAAGTTGCGGTATTACGATTTTACAAAACCAAGCGGTTTGCGGGTAATTTCAATGCGGTTTGCGGTTTTCTTATGTTATTCTGTGCGGTGTTTATTCGTAATTCTGTTCGGTTTTGCGATATTCGTACCCCCCTTACGCCCCCCGCTCATATTCCTATCAAAAAATTTCGCGGTAATGCCCCGGACCCCCCTAGGAAGTCGAAGGCCACTCGGGACTTCCACCCAAAGGATAAATCCTAGATACAACCCTGACCAGTAGTCTTTTCAGTGTCACTGTACCTTTTGCATGATATCACCTCTCTTCCTTTTCCCCTGGTTGTTGCCGTGGATATAAGGCCCCGTATACCCATAAATCACCTGTGTGCTCCACAAGAAAATCAAAGCGCATAGCAGTATTGAACAGGTCTTGCCTTGCATCTTAGCTTGTCCTCAAGCGTTTTTACAAATTAAAACTGCTTTGGTATTAATTTGGGTTCTTCCTTTTTATAAGAGGTGTGTTCCATGTCGGGAAGTTGTATCTAATTGACACGTACATAACGTTTCACTTGCTAATAAAAATGATAATAGTAGGGAGTTGTAACACTCGCGCCCTATTCGTTTTGTTTACTGAAGAAACTATTGCCTCTAATCGTGAAGTAATTTCTTTTCTTGCTCCAAGCAGCACTATGCACAGTGGCAGTCAAAGTGCATTTTGGTTTTACTAAAAAATCAATTTGCTTTCAAAAACAAGATACAAATGAAAGCCGGCCTTGCTAGCAAGCTACAAAGAGCATCCTGTCGCAACAATTGAACTCTGTAATAGCGTCCGCTCTAATAGGAAAATCTTAATTTTGTGAGAGTCTGGTAATTTCGTTTTCCAATTGATTGTTCAAATAAGGTTATTAGTGTTTGTCTTAGACATAGACTGTAGCGGAATAAAATCCGCCTCCTCGGATAATCGATTATGTGAAATTCCCGTAAAATAAAGAAGATGAATGAATAAAATTTTTTAAGAAACTCTTTTTTGTATTCTATCACCCTAAACAAACGTAATGTTTAATGGAAAAAAAACAATGACAAAAATAAAATGACAAGAGGACTGATAAAACCAGAGAAAATTAATATAACGTAACGGGTGAAAGGGGTACAAGTACATCATTAGCCTTTAAACATTCATTCACGTCGTTACCTGTCACCGGTAAACATGTAGGAAGTAGGATATCCCAATTTTAATTGTACTCTCAAAGTATAATTAAAACACATATTGGTTTTTCCGCCTTTTGCGACGTCTGCAATATAAAAATTTTTTTGTAATTCGACTTTATCAAAAAGCTCATTTGTACATTGTGATTCCGTCCTGTAACATTTCGGAAATAATGTTTTTTTGTGTATTTTATTGCAATAATCGCTGCTGCCCAGATCCTACCCGACTAAGGCGTTTACTTCTTGACTGATGTATATTGTGATAATTGTATTCTAGATTGAATAGAAACCGAGGAGGATGATAGTTCCAAACAATATTTACATAGCACAGGACAAAAAGGCAGAAAAATATATATCAAAAAAGGTAAAACAAAACAGGTGCCAAAAGCAAAAATCGTCTGCGTCTTCGGGAGTCGTAGTTGGTAGAGATTTAGAAGAACTATTGAGAGGCCGCATAAATCCTGGTCATAAGAAAATGTTGAAATCTTCAAAAAGGATAAATTCAATATATATAATTTTGCTATTTTGCTATTATTGTTGTTGTTGTTCTCTTTTTGCTCTCTCTTTTTAACCCTTGAGTCGGATTTTTTTAAAACACACCAATATTATTAAGACATGCAAGCAGCAAACAATAAAGGTCATAATGTCAACATCACAAGCTTCATCTCTACGCAGAATTGTCAGGTTAAGATGTATTTTAGTGCGCTTCTTCTGTGGGGCTGCATGTCTTTATTTGTTTTTATTCAGGTGTCGGTTTTTGCGTTTTGACTTTTGTTCGTTTTTTCGTGGTTTTCGCCCCCCTGTCATTGTCGTTGTTCAATTTAACCCCCACCTCCCGCCCCCCACCATTCAGTGTCTATAAAGACACCCATCCTAATCGGTAGTTATTCACCATTTTCACATATACCATAATTTGCATAACCATTGTTTCCAATTTCTCCTGGGTATTACGGTCGTCCCAAGAGAAATTGAAGGTAATGGTTATGCAATTGTTTTTTGAGGGATAAACAAGGTGTGTTATGGTCTATGTGAGAATGGTGGATTGGCGGCGGTAATGTAACCGAGACAGTGATTGCAGTTCTGCAAGTGAATGTTTTCGATCACAGCGAACCACACTCTATGTAAAACTAAATAAAAAAAATGTGTTTACAAATCAATTATCCTGTTAGTGCGTATGCTCTAGCATATTTTCGTAAACATGCAGTAACCAGTAACAGGTAATTAATCACATGGTTTTGATTGCAATTTGGGATAATCTATTTGCGGGTGTTGAAAGGCTGCAATGTGTATTCTACTTACGAGTGTTGACGATTTATCCCAAATTTCACGACTGAATTTATATAAATAATGTGATGTGGATTATATACATGCAAAAATTTGACTCTGGTATGACATTGGTGGAGATGGTTTATGTTGATGAAATACTGGCGCTAATCATTTTATTACGACCAGATATATCACCTGGTATCTGAAACTCGAGGGCTTCTTGGTTGGAGTTGATGCTGGATTGAGCGCGGTAGGACAAAAACGGTTGAAAATAGTGCGGAGGCTGTTTATGCTATGCTTTTAACCTCAGTGAAGCAGTGTGAGGTATAAAATGGCCGTTAATGTTACTAGTGTAGCTGATGTTGTGGGTTTAAGCTGTCGCTATCCTATTTTAGCTCCTCGTCTTACCTCTCGAATGACATTTCTGGCCAATTATTACTTCAACTGAACTACGCTCAAGGGCTGTTGTCTTTAACTTCTTTGGTACGACTGTTTTCTTGAAGCTGTTGCTTAAAGGATTTTACTGAATATTCCTGGGCTATGCCTTTGGTGACAGACTTCATCTTGCTGATGATCTTGTTCAATCCCATCAGCAGCCGGCGCTTGTACCAAACTTTCTAGGAGAGCGATTAGGCACACAAGACTGCTAAAATCGACTGTTTGTAATTAGGGAGCTTAAGCAACTACGACGACGACCACAACGACGACTTCAAAAAAAACAACAGCTCTACAAGTGCATCACGCTTTTTAGTACATTTCTTTGACGTCCACTCCACGACTACGACGTGAAACTTCCTAACCCGGCGACGACGAATTTTCCTTCATCTTTTTGAACCTGAATAAAATCCATAAGAATTCAACGCCAGGAAAAGTCGCCTGCCTGTGAGATATTGAGCAAGTTTAAGTTTCAAGTTCAAGTTTATTAAGAAAAATTGAGAAAATAAAAAATATGATGTACCACTGCTCGCAGTTAGCTATAGCTATTCGAGGCGAGCAGTGGCTTGACACTAAGTAGAATAATTACAATAACAATACAATTAAAATACTAAGTAGAATTAATTATTATCGTACAATACATTAAAATAAGCTGAATACTAAATACAAAATGAGTAATTACAATTACAATACAATTACAATACTAAATAGAATTAATTATTATCGCACAATACATTAAAATTAGCTGAATATTAAATACAAAGTGAATAATTGCAATTACAATACAATACAATTACAATACTAGGTAAAATTAATTATTATCGTACAATACATTAAAATAAGGTGAATACTGAATACTGATTAGTGTTAATAACATTTGGGAAAAAAACTGTCGTTAACATATTTCTTAAAGTCTTCTTGGATGCTGTTCGGAGTTGCCGTAGTGTTTCCCTCATCGGTGCCTTCAGATGAACTGGCATGGCCGCCATTTCGTACAGCTTTAACTTCGTCTCGTAGGTTGCGTAATTCAGCACAAATTTCTTGAATCTTATCTTTTAACTTGTCATTTTCCAATTTCAATGATTGGACTGTGTCTTTTACCATTTTGGTCAAGGTTTCAGCAAATTTGAGTCTCAAAAACTAATCAAGAGTGAAGAGCTTCGAAATAAACGTCTTGCCTGCTACGCACACATGCGCGCGGGTCCAAATAGACGCGATCAAGTTTGAAAGAACGCAAATTTATTTTTTTGCCGACGTTTTCACTGCCGTCGTCGTGGTCCTTGCTTAAGGTCCCTACTATCTTGGGAGGACAACGCCACATTAACTCTCTGAATATTGCAACGGGGCACCTTTTATCTCCAGTTGCAAATACTTTTCCATGTAAGCAGGCGGTGTGCGCACTACGATCGCTAAGCATCATGGGCGGTATTCAAAATCTGATCATTTGTGTCAAGATGGCGTGGAGTGAACATCTCGTCTGCGGAGGGAATATTCGTTAATTACGCTGTAGATATATACGATTTTGCTTTGAATCTCTTCCGGAAGCTCTTGAAAAAGAAAGTCTGTCCAATTCTCAGGGAAAAAACAGGGTCAATCCGTTGATAAGTGTATTCTGGTGTATTTTGTTCGTAATCACTTGCATCCAGTTGGCAACTGAGCGAGAAAAGTCGGCACAGAAACGCTTTGTTCAATGCTTCAATCATGAAAAGCAGTGGAGGTAAGACCCGCGGTTCGCCGAAAATTTTGAATTCACCGTGAAATTAGTGCAACTAGTGCTAAGAGGTACTGATATGCATAGCTGTGATATACTCATAAAATACTAGGAGCTTCTTCAGAATACCCGGCCGCGGTATTTAAACACAGTGAGCTTATTTTGTTTTGTCATTCAGCATTGCAAGATGTTCACTTGCTAGCTGTAATAAGAGAATCGAAGTTGAGGGGGTCATCTTTTCAAGGACTTGTTTCTCTGTTGGCAGGAAGTCTGCATTTCGTTTTGCTTAACATCTGTATTTATCATCACATGAAGACAAGTAAATAAAGTAGAGAGCATTTGTGTACAATGAACTTGTGTCCTCTTTATAATTAATATAATATTGAGCATCTTTATTTGCCCATATATTTTCTATTGGTATGACTCATAGAATGTCTTACAACTGGATTGAAACTGAAAATGGCATATTTGTGATTACAAAGCCTGATGCAGTCAATAGATTTTAAAAGCTTCAGCCACTATTTGTTTAATGATTGTGTCAGTATGTACAAACACATGTTATCACATATTTTTTGGATTATAAAAACTCTTCAAAATGTGAAATTCATACATGTTTACAAATCTCCTGTAATCAAGGCTGGGGCAACATAGCTTGAGACCCCTTTCCTTTCTCCTCACCCCAATTTTATAATTTAAATATGGTGTCATAGGTCTCATCATACTCACAGTCAACTCCGTTATGCAGACACTGAGGGGACCGTAGAAATTATCCATCTTAATTTAGTGAAAATTTAAGGCTTTTTTCCAGGGAACAAAGCAAGCTGTCTGTAATGATGAGCAAGGCTGTGCTCTAAGGAACATTGAAAGGAGCCCAGTTCTCTGAACCTGTAAAATCTAGGCTGCCCAGCATATGATTTGTATGAAAAGTCTGAGATTTTCTAGTCACAAAAGCAAAAGTTAGGTGCCAGGGGCCACAGGGCTCTGCTAGAGCACAGCCTTGATCAGGTGTCTGTATGAAGCGGTTGTCTGTAAAGAGGGCTTTTGGGTTACCAGTTATTGCAGAGGTGGGTCCTAGTAGTACAGTAAAACCCTCCTGACTTAATTAGAACCTGAATTTTAAGAACCTGTTAGGCTTAAATATGCCAGATGAGCCCCCTCTATATAAAAAAACTGTTTTGCCTAGAATTTGAAACACTGGTTCTTATTTTTGAAATCTATGAAAAAGTTCTGTACACTTAAGCAGAGATAAATCAACATTTAGAATCTTCTTTGGATACAAAGCTGTCTTATCACTTGAACCGCAATGTAAACGCCAATGTTTAAATTTAAATACATTCGTCATTTTATGTCCATTCTCACATAACTTCTAATTTGGTATGCAGACTTTATGTGAGGAATAAGGTGAAACGCAAATACTCTTAGCTACATTTTTTCTTCAGAAAATATGAATCCATTTAAAAACCTAAATAGCCTAAACTTGTGCTAACTACTATTTATATAAGAATCTGTTTAGGCTTACTAAGTTAATTCAGGTTCTTAGTCTCACAACTTTACTGCCCCATTGTTCCACTTTTTCTATTTCCTTTCCCTGTCACCATTTTTTCAGCCTTGGTTTTCAAATATCAAAAGCACATTCAATGATCAAGCAATTTATATTCACAGGTTGAAAAAAGGTGTTTCCGTTTCCGTTTTTGTAACGGTTATCTAACGGAAACCTGAATATCCGCGGACGGAATTGTAACGGGGAACACGTGTATCCGTCATGTTTCAGTTTCTGCGGACACGCTTAAACGCATCCCTTATACTCGCGTTTCCGTCAGGTTTACTCTTGCGGAAACGCTAACTGCCGTCATGTTTCCGCAGCTCGTAAATTCAGAGGATACTCAATTATCCGTTGAGTTTCCGGAACAATGAATGCGGAAACTCAGTTTGACCGGTTTACTTTCTGCAGCCTTCATGTTTCCACAGATTCCGCTTTCGGTGGATTATTCACTGGATTTCCTAAATGTGTTAACTTTCCTTAACCACCCAGTTTCGAATCATATGTTCATTCTATCCGGTATATAAAAAAGTGGACGTTTGTGAGACAACCCTGGACCGTTTCATGCATCCACAATGACCCATTTTCGCTGATACACACAAATCAAGCTGAGTCATATTTAGGTGCATTTTTGGTATTAAAGTTTTTATTAAAATAATTCTATCTCCATTTTCATATAATATGTACATATGTATATTAAATATTTTCACAATAAAAAGAGACTCCTTACAATGTATTCCTATTTTCTATATTCAAAACTGTAACTTTTCAATTTCAATAGGCCACTTCCGAGTTCCAAAAACCCTCACTTTCAAAATGAGGCGAGGTGCGCATCCTTTCTTGTGAAATGAGTTTTATTTGCACGAGAATGAAAAATGATTTCCATATCAAAGGCTGAGCACTTAACCTCGTTTTGAAACAGAGGCCCTGGGAACTCGGAAATGGCCTATTAAATAATCCTTTTAGAATTGACAAAATTCAAAATTTTTTCCTTGAAATGATTAGATTAACATAATAATTATACAGTCTAACCTCTTCTTATGGACACTTCTATACGACGGACAGTTCGTTTGGTCCCAGAAAAGCCAAAAATCATGCAATCCCTACCTCTGTAATATAGACACCTCTATAAAGCGGACACTTGGTTCTGTCCCTTTAGTGTCCGTATTAAAGAGGTTTGACATTATTATAAGTAACGTGCATTTCCATTCCAAAATAACTCAAAAAAAGTAGTTCACGGCAAAATTATTACATAATTTAATAAGAAAAATAATATTATTACAAATGAAAGTCTTACTTAGTTACATGTAAGACTGCATAAAATCCCATTAGGAAATCTAAACTGCTGCCTTAATTCTTATTAGCAAGTACAAGTACTTGGTGGATCATCCCCAAAAATTATTGTTAAAGCCTACACAAACTGATGAGAGGCCATTATTGGGGAGTATCAGGCTGATGCTACAACGACGATAGTGATGCAAACAAAACTAGCCATAGGCTTTATATACAAATGTATAAGCCAACATCTCTACACATGTATCTCACTTATTGTCGCCACTCTGCTGTAAGTGCATGGCTACAACTTGGACCTGGCTGTGGCATACAAAGTAGTCTACGAGAATTTGCCTACATCTGAGTTTGAATAGTAATGACAAACTGCACACTTTTAACAAGCGACTCACTTTCACAATGCATCTATCTTACACTCCCTGTTTTATAGTTTTAGGATAATCCATTGACTGTCCTGTAATTTCAGCAATTTTAATGAACACAGTCGAGTAAAGATTGACTTTTAGAATAAAACTCTTATCACCTTTCCAATTACCCTCCCACGCAGGCGTTTTTAGGGGAGCTCGTATTTCTTCCCTCCCCACAAACGCCTGCTCAACGGAAAAACAACATTCCTTTCTCATTGTTTTATTTGCGTGGTAAGTGACCAATCAACAATTGTGCAATAAAGTGTTGACAGGCTAAACACGAGTGAACGTGACCCTAGAGTTACCGTTTTCCTTCTTTCCTTTCCTTCACTAAGGTTATGCAGTGCACGGAGTATTCTGAATTTTGACTAAATCTTATTTTTGCCGCTCTGAATCTAACATTTATTGCAGGTCAGAAAGCTTTCCCAGTGTTTAATGCAGATCGAGTAATTATCAGATTACCTTGCGGTCAAGGTCAACTTTCCAGAATTTGGAAAGTACAATGTGATTGGCTAAGCTTGGGAAAGGAATGTTGTCTTCAGTTGAGCAGGCGTTTGTGGGGAGGGAAGAAATACGAGCTCACCTAAAAACGACTGCGTGGGAGGCTACTTTCAATAAGATTGTGCAATTTAGTTAGAGTTGATCATCACAGGATCATCCTGACTAAAGGCACAATAATACATTAGGGACTTTAAGCAAATTGCTACAGTGACCTCTACTATGGTGGTCGTGGTTACAGTCCTGAAGAGAGTATGTTACTGTTGCCCGTCAAATTTCAACTTTATGCAAGTGGCACCCAAAAGTCACTACAGGGCTTTTCGCTCATTTGGTTTCGTTGTTAGTAAAACGCAGGAAGACTGAATTATTGCCCAGTGAACTAGAAGTGTCAAATACCTTCTTGATTAAGAAAAAAAATGCTAGGTTTTAAACCAGTGAAAATAGGGAAAAGTAGAATTTTATACTCATGTACAAGCCATCACATTTTGTGCTTCGGCTAAAGCTCATTATTTTCCTGGACATCACGCACACGGCGTCATTTTTGGACTTATTACTCCCAGTTGCCATAGTAGCGATCACTGTAGCAATTTGTTACGTTGATATTATTGGCATCCTGCCCATGAAGGGCAGTTAGTTGGTACTGGTCTGTCTGACAAGTATTTATCAACCTCTCTGGTTATTTTCCCGGCTGTTCTTCCTTTGCCTCTTTGACATGCAAGCCTCACAAAAGGCGTCAAGAACAGCATTGATGTTTCTTAGCTTTGACCTCTCTGAGCATAGTGGCCTGATGTACCTGGGTTGTGGATCATTGGCCCTCTCTTCATTGTCTTCACTCTCCTCCAAAGACATAAATTGGATAGCATTGTGTAGGGTCTAATAAAGCCTTTATTTTGGCTTTGTCATCTGGAGAAAGTTGTGCCTTGTCCAACACGTCTGTGTGATTCGTCAATTTCTGAACACCAAAAAAACTTATTTAGTCACAGTGGCATGACTACTATGATAAACATTTAATTAACATTTACGTTCTTCAGTAACAGTTTAGTCTGGTAAAATAGTCACCCTAACTATTTTGAATCTTTAGATTTGGTTCTTGCTCTTTACTCTGAGCAATTTACACTACAATCAAACCTTGCATATAAATGGAAAGGACACTGTGAACATTAAAAATGTCAAAGGGGGTAGGGTGTGGCCCTAGTGCATTCTATAACAATCATTAATTATGTATGCATAATACAAACGTGCAAAACATGTGTTGTGTTCTTAAAAAAATGAAAGAGCCTTGTGCCCTTAACCTGAAAGATCCAGGCACCCAGGATGAATGTGTTTGAACAAACTAAGACTTCCTTGTCACCCAAGAGCAACAGTAATGCAACAGGGGCCACCAGGCACTGCCAAAGCACAGCTCTGTTGCAGGACAGGCTAAATAAATCACTAAGTGGATGACTTAAACTACACAGTAAAAATATTTGCACTGCAAGCATTAACAAAATAATGTACATGTATTTTACCTACCTTTTTAGCTCTCAAATTGGAATCTTGTCTGAACTCTGTGTTCTTCAAGTTTTCCATTTTACTGCCTTACCACATCTGCACGGGTACTTCTCTGACTCCAGTGCTGAAAAATGGCCCGTAGCAAAAGGAAAGCATGTTAAATGTGCAGGTCTGTAGAAAAGGAATTAAGAGTGCTTCTTGGTGTTGCTAAAAGTATTGTGGTTTGCTCCTGTTTTTGGTGTGGGTATTATTTAGTGGCTTTTCCATCTTTTGTATTTATGTCATTAGGGGATTACACTTGTCGGCAACACCAAGAAACTACAGTGGAACCCCGTTAACATGGTCATCAATGGGCCAAAAAAGTTTTGCCGTATTAATGGGGTGACGGTATTAATGAGGGTTTGTTTACAAGAAAATGTATGGTGGTTTTTGCCAGGCGGCCAAAACAAGTGGCTGTAATAACAAGGTGACTGTATTACCGAGGTGGCTGTAATGCGGGGTTTCACTGTAAGAAATTCAAGAAACTTAGAAAAGTGTACAACTTACCTTTTATCTCTGTTTTGGGCCATTTCTTTTACCCAAAATTCCCCCTCACTTCATTAACCAAAATACCCTCAATGTTTTTGTTCTCCACATCAGTATACCTCAAAGAAATAAAGACAAAAAAAAATGTCAAATATTTATATCAAAATAATAATACATGTATTACATGTATCGTAACAGCCTCGTTAAAAAAAAAAACTAGAGAGCTTAAAATCAGGCAGTTTTCTGGTAGTGCATTACAATGAAAAATATTTAAAAATGACGGTTGCTTTTATCATCGAATAAAGCCGTTATCCAAGTGCTTGAGGCACAAAACAAAATTAAAGTGTAACAATATAAAAAAACTGTGTAATCATCAAGTTGATCTCCTTGTGGCATTTGTAAAAATTGAAAGTATCATTAACACAAGCACCATTTTGTCCACTCAAAGAAGGATAAATAGAATAATTCCAACTTCCCACTTAAAGATGGGCACCTTACTTGAGTCAGTGAAGGTTGCTTTGTCATCGAATAAAGCTTTTATCCTTGTTTTCAAAGCTTAACAACAAATTGAAGTGTAAAGAAATAATTATTATATTCCTGACTAGTATTCTTGTTTATCTCCTGGTGACTGTTGCAACATTTGAAATATCATTGACACAAGCACTACTTTGTCCACTCAAAGATGGATAAATAGAATTGCAACTTCCCACTCAAAGATGGGCGTCTTACTTGTGTCAATGAAGGTTGCTTTGTCATCGAATAAAGCTGTTATCCTTGTGTTCGAAGCTTAACAACAAATTGAAGTGTAAGGAATTTATATTCCTGAATGATATTCTTGTCTATCTCCTGGTGACTGTTGCAACATTTGAAATATCATTGACACAAGCACTACTTTGTCCACTCAAAGATGGATAAATAGAATTGCAACTTCCCACTCAAAGATGGGCGTCTTACTTGTGTCAATGAAGGTTGCTTTGTCATCGAATAAAGCTGTTATCCTTGTGTTCGAAGCTTAACAACAAATTGAAGTGTAAGGAAATTATATTCCTGAACAATATTCTTGTTTATCTCCTGGTGACTGTTGCAACATTTGAAACATCATTGACACAAGCACTACTTTGTCCACTCAAAGATGGATAAATAGAATTGCAACTTCCCACTCAAAGATGGGCGTCTTACTTGTGTCAATGAAGGTTGCTTTGTCACCGAATAAAGCTGTTATCCTTGTGTTCGAAGCTTAACAACAAATTGAAATGTAAGGAAATTATATTTCTGAAAAATCTTCTTGTTGCAACATTTGAAATATCATTGACACAAGCACTACTTTGTCCACTCAAAGATGGATAAATAGAATTGCAACTTCCCACTCAAAGATGGGCGTCTTACTTGTGTCAATGAAGGTTGCTTTGTCATTGAATAAAGCTGTTATCCTTGTGTTCGAAGCTTAACAACAAATTGAAGTGTAAGGAAATTATATTCCTGAATAATATTCTTGTTTATCTCCTGGTGACTGTTGCAGCATTTGAAACATCATTGACACAAGCACTACTTTGTCCACTTAAAGATGGATAAATAGAATTGCAACTTCCCACTCAAAGATGGGCGTCTTACTTGTGTCAATGACGGTTGCTTTGTCACCGAATAAAGCTGTTATCCTTGTGTTCGAAGCTTAACGACAAATTGAAGTGTAAGGAAATTATATTTCTGAAAAATTTTCTTGTTGCAACATTTGAAATATCATTGACACAAGCACTACTTTGTCCACTCAAAGATGGATAAATAGAATTGCAACTTCCCACTCAAAGATGGGCGTCTTACTTGTGTCAATGAAGGTTGCTTTGTCATCGAATAAAGCTGTTATCCTTGTGTTCGAAGCTTAACAACAAATTGAAGTGTAAGGAATTTATATTCCTGAATGATATTCTTGTCTATCTCCTGGTGACTGTTGCAACATTTGAAATATCATTGACACAAGCACTACTTTGTCCACTCAAAGATGGATAAATAGAATTGCAACTTCCCACTCAAAGATGGGCGTCTTACTTGTGTCAATGAAGGTTGCTTTGTCATCAAATAAAGCTGTTATCCTTGTGTTCGAAGCTTAACGACAAATTTTATTATTGAAGTGTAAGGAAATGATATCCCTCTACAATCTTGTGACTTTTAGAACCTTTCTGCACCATCATATTAAACTTGTTATTGTGCATGTACACAAAGAGAAAAGGTTCCTTTTAACACTACAAGTCTCGTAACAAGCACTACATTTATTTCAATTTTGAACAATTGCCATTGGTAGTAAGGAAATGCACGTTGTCTGCAAAAAATTAATATGAACATTAAATATTATTTTTGTACAGGTTTATCCTTGTGATAAACATCTACAGTCTCAGAAATTGGAGTGGAAATGTTTTGTACATTTCAGTGTCAAGGAATTTTTATATAATATTTTTCTGTCATTGCCATTGGATTCCGTACTCCGTTCCGTGATTCCGTTTCCTCATTCCAGATTAAATATTTTACGGCTGCCATCTTCGCCATTAAAATGTGCATGCAGCAACTATGTCTTTATTGTAAAAGAAATCAGACAAAGACGTGCTTTACAGGCATATGCTATCAAAGAAACTACAGGCAACATACAAAGGTCAGATCTGTACGAAGCAACTCGCTGTCGCATGAAGCTCACATGTGAAACGATTTTTATGATCGACATCGATGAAATGCTCCCAAAGCTATTACATAGACTTAAATATGCCTCTATATATTTAAACAAGATTCAGAATGTACTTACGAAACAACAAGGATCCACAGTTTAAAATAAGCGTTCTTTCTTCTCAATGATGGTTGAAACACTCAGGGTGCATTCGAGTCGCGAAGAGTGAACACTGAACTCCTTCATCACCGCTTCCATGGGATTTGGCGTTTCGTTTAAATAGTTTTTCGAAGTATTATTTCTCTCTGCAGTCTATCTCCGCAATCTATCACACTCTCCTCGCTTATCTTGACAAAAAAATGGTCCTGCATGAACAAACCACCAAAATGGAAGGCGAACCGACAGCGAAGAATGTTCAAAAGGGCGCGCGATTCAAAATCCAACGTGAAAACGAGGCACGCATGCTCGTAACACTCGCGCCCCCAGAGCGAGGCAAAATGCGTGCAAGCGTTATAATTTATTTGGCTGTTTCTAAATTGTTTCAAATTACGCGTCAATGTTTGGAGCGCTAGTAATTTTAATGACACATCTTTGAATCTCTGAAAAAAGGAAGACAGAGAGAATCATCTATCACTTTTCCAGTATTTACGACGTGTACTTTAGCGCAGGCGATTATCTCTGTTCTTTCGGATATTTTAGGTCAGTGCAATGATTCCTCATCTTGCCTGAAGCGTAATCAGTACAGTTAAAACAAATTTTATTATATGAAAAATATTAAAAATAGTGCTGTTGCCGAGAAATCCTTGGCAGCACATCGCCTACTTAAAATTAAATCAACCGAAGATAAAAGCTACCAAATTTCCGCAGAAAATTGTCTGCGGAAACGCGACTGATACGGCCTTGTACATTTCAGCCAAAGGAAACGCTGCGGAAACGCTGCGGAAACGCGAAACGCGACCTCATTTTGCTCTTACGTGTTTCCGCCCTCCGGAAATGTGACGGAAACTTGAACCATCAGATTTCCGCAAGATTTCCGAAATACGGAAACGCCTTATTTCACCCTGTGATTTTAACTAAAGCCACCAAAATATGCAAATAATATTATTGCTTGATATATATTAAACAGTGTAAACGGGTAAACAGATTGAATGACATCACTTAGCCTGTGTGGCAGGCATTTCAAAGAAAAGGGAAAGTGGGTCTTGGTGCAAGAGAAATGTGAGGGAAGGAGGGAGGCAAATGCCTGCCATACAGGAGACGAATTGTTTTTTGCATTATAAACATCAACCAGGTGAATGTTGAAATCACTCCCTCCTTCCTCATGCACTCTTCCCTTTTCTCTTGTGCCCAAAACCCCTTTCCCTTTCCTTTTAAAGGCCTGCTACAGAGGCTAATCACCACTGAATAAAAAAGGGACTAGGCAAGGAACTGACAAAGTCATAACATCCACACAACAACACACAACAAACTTGGAAGTAGATTATGGTTTTCTTTTCTCAAGAGTGATGTGCATATTTCTCTGAATAAAAGTAAAGTGCAAGCTTGGTGGATGTTATGAAACTCTTCTTCTACACTGCACTATTCTTGCAATTCTCCCAAAAACCATTTTTCATAAAGGATGGCTGGTTTCAAAATGCACAGGGCTTAACTGTATAATCAAACTTATCATTTAATTTAATACCTGTAACTCTTATCCTACTGATTTTAAACCTGCATAAAGGGAATCAAATGTATGACTACAAATTATTATTTTATTATGCTTTTTTTAATCCGATTACAAAAACAGACATTCCTACATCAGACTGCTCATCAGCCTATTTATATACCAATTTCGAACATTTTATGCTCTCCTAATGCTATTGTTTGGAGGAACCAGTCGCTGCTGCCCCGCTATTTTGTGATCAGCTTGTGATTACAACAGTAACACTTCCAGTAACATGTCACATTGGTCTTCGCGAGGCTACATTTTCCTATGAAAACATGCCGGTTTCAATTCGGAAAAAGTATCACAAAACGTTGCGCGCGTTGGGGAGCGATACAAAATTAGCGTAGAACAAGGTTTGTAGAAACACTTACAACTATCTTCCACTTTCGACGGGCAATATAATGGAAATTATAGCTTCTTAAAAACCGGGTTCAAATTTCATGCTCTTACAGGAGGAAACTTCGGGCTCCACGTTTTAGATTGAAATGAAGAGTATTGATTTGTTTTTCTTCACAGAAAAAATCTAAACAAATATTAGCTTATGAAATCGAGAAAAACGATCTAAGGAAAGAACTGTATCTATTGAAAAATAAAGCATATAACCTGCGAAATTTCTCGACCTTCGCCGCCATCTTGAAAATTTTGAATCCACAATGCATCGCAATCGTAGTGCGCACACCGCCTGCCATGTAAGATTCTGAGTTTTTCGGACAACCCGGACTGGCATGTACCGTTTTGTCTGGTTTCTCGATGAATTCGTTGAAACTCTTTTTCCGGCTGTAATATCATGTATTGTAGAGTAACCCTAGGGCTCAATTCTAGGTCCACTTTTGCTCCCGATGTAAACTGAAGATTTTCCTGACAGTCTAATATCAACCACTGACATCAACGATGCAAGTCCCCGGATGAAACCCAAATCTTCGCTTCCTCTTACGAATCCAACGAAGTTAGCGTAAAGCTTCGCTCAAGTCCGCAAGGGGCTCATAGACCAAAAATTTTAAATTCACCCGTCTAAATCAAAACTCTTGTTCATTGAGTGAACATACCGTTGTGGTAAATAATCAACATATGTTGCGAACCAGTGCACAGAAGTTCCAAGGGGTGCAGATAAGTCCGATCAGTAAACACTTAACGGGGCTGTCAAGTCAATATGAACTATATAAGAAGGTATCGCGGGTATAGAAGCCATGAAGCGTATCAAGATTTTTGTTCCCGTATTTACTCAATTCATTTAATTTTCACTCTGTGCGCTCAATTTCAGGTTTCTTTATTATGGGGTAATTGACGCGCTCTCAGCCAATGAACATTGAGCTGAAATTTTTGTATGCATAATTTATTGAAACTAACTAAGGAACCGGTCTTGCTCGATCCTAGATTCCCCCCTTTCACCTTCCCTTTTGTCGGAACAGAGATCCAGACACTACGCGACGCCCCAGCCATGTGCTTTATCAGACAGAGATTCGTAACTTCGTTTTATTTTCATTTTCATCAGTGTGTAACTGCATCCAGCACTTTGAAAAATTAACAGGCACGGAAAGTCTTTCTACTGAAATTATGACTGTGGGACCACAGGTTGTTATTATTGAAACAGGAAATGATTGTATAATGCTCATTTTTAAACTGTAAAAAGGCTTTACCAGATAATTTTGCACCGGAATTTTAACAGCCCTACCAAAACGTTTGTGCCTACACGTACAGTATCGTGAGAGTGGGTTTCGTCACATTAAATCTTGACTTTTGTTTCACATAAGAGGCACTGAAACGAAGCCGACACTGCAACAATCAACCAGTGATAAGGACCCACTAAGGCTGGCGCTGCTCTGGAAGTGGGTCCTGGTTTCTTCTTGTTCGTCCCGCTGGTTAGATTCACAGAACCGGTTGCCATAGCACTTGCGTAGCTGCTGGCAGGTTCTGGTGACACAACAGGAAATACTGGATAGAAGCCCAGATTGCAGGAAAATGTAGGGCAACATTCGCCAATGCATCGCTTGAAATGAGCTCCTTGTGGCATGGTCTCATTCTCTGTGTTACAAACGTCAGAACTGTTGCATCCTGCCATTGAATAACTACGACAGCCCCGTATTCCTATGATGGTGCCATTTGGGAGTTCCGCCATGAGAGCCATACAGTACTCTCTGTAGATCACAAAAATTAAATTTAGGCGACAAAGAGATCAACTTTGATCTTGAAAAGTATTTTTAATAATTATGCGGGGGTATTCACTATTTTTCGAAATATAACAATAACAATAGAACAATGACCCCAATCGACGTTTTGGCGAAAAAATGCAATCAATTCAAACACAAACAACCAAACAAAACAAATTGTTGTCTTAGACTTTTGGGTATAATTAAATTTGTATTCAATAGTTATAGGGTCATGATTTACACGTAAATCCTTCATATTTAGGCAACAGGTGGCCCAAACTCGAATTATGACCATAAATAAAAATCTTCTAACGTCATTTAAGTTGTGTCTCTTCCTTCCTGTGTGAATTCCGAGTTCTTTTCTGGCCATTTAATTTTATTGGTTTTATTTGAGCCGCTTAATTCTCTCTATAATGATTCTGCCATTTTAAGTCAATTAAATGAATTCTACTTTACTTAGAACCCGTATGAATTGAGGCAATCGTGGTAAAAAATTGCATCTTTGTATAACAGGCTACTTAGGAAGCGAAATAATCTGCAAGTTATGAAATTCTAGGAGAAATTAATACTATTGAAAATTGAACCGAGCATCTGCCAATTTGGCATTTAAAATTGATACATTATTTTTTCTCAAATTAGTCACTAAAAGCCTGGTAAATTGGAGGGAAATTAAACCTTTTGCAGAAAAGTGCAACTTTAAAAAATACGGCTGTCAAAACTCGGTTGCCATGTTAACGTCAATGTCCACGTACTCTTCACAACGATTTTTGAATGTACCCAGATAAATTTTAGGAAAAGTCGCTTAGTTTGATAGTTTCATAGCTTGAACCCTTTCTGTTTGAATCGTTAACTTGGCATTTGGTTACTCTCAGTGCAACTGAAACCAAGATGGCTCGATAGAGGAGATGTTATGCAAAAAAGGGTACTGTTGTAATCACCTGTAACTTCCTAAGAATAACTCACCGATCTCCGTCCCCAACTCGCATGCAGTTGGAGTTTTCTGTTTGAGTTGCATTACACTGTTCTGGAGATAAGGCTGACCCGCAAGAATAGCAGTAAAAGCCACTGCTAAGTACTTCAATGAGAAAAAAGGTAAAAAAAGAATTATTTTAACAATGAAAGTGTTATCAAATAATATTCAGATGTTGACAGGGCTATTGGTTTTGTGCACATTTCGTCAAACGGAGCGCACCATATCTTACAATAGTACTGCAAATGTAAGATTGTGAAACATCCTACGTCATCTTGCTTTATTGGTTTTATATTCCAAATAAGGACTCGAATAGTAAAGCTAAGATTTGATTGTCCCCTAACGCCTTGTGTTCCGCGTATAAAACAGTGCTCTCAAATCAGGGACA